>PVIC010039346.1:0-17168 GCA_004025085.1 Thryonomys swinderianus
GAACTCAGCAATCCTTCCGTCTCTGCCTCCCGAGTGCTGGGATTACAGGCGTGAGCCACCACGCCCAGCATTATATGTGGTAACCGGGGATCGAACTCAGGTCCTTACGCTTGCGAGGCAGGCGCCGGAACCACTGAGCTAACCCTCCGGCCCTACTCAGGACTTTTTGGATTGCAAGTGACAGAAGCAAAACTCAGACAAGCATAAGTAATAAAGGAAATGTGATGCATGTAACAGGGAAGTGGAAGTGAGAAGTGGGCTTCAGGCATGGCTGGATGCGGGCACCCTTTTTTGTCATCCTTCTTGAGAGGCGGTACATTAACTGCCAGCAGCTCCTAATTTAGAGGGAAGAACTGTATTTTTAGGAGAAAATTCCCAGGAAGGTCTCAGATTAGTCCATCTTAGGTCAGGTGCCCTCCCTGAAAAGGGATGTAGGGGACTCTGATCTGCCAGAGTGGTCTGACCTCTGGTCATGCACCCAGGGAGCCTGCATACCCCTGAGCGTGGGCTGCACCCCGTAGCACACCGCTGTGGCTCCTGCTTTGCAGGCACCAAGTTTTTGCACCTGCTCCTGTCTCCTGGCAGGGTGGAGACTTGCCTGATCTACATGAGACCCTGGGCTCCAGCCTCGGCACATCAAAACAAAACCAGAAATCACTACCCTTCTACCTCCTTCTCGGCCAGTTACCTGCACGGCGGGAGACAATGCGGGTCAGTTTCCACCCGCCACAGCTCCGGGTCTTCACTCACTGTCCCCCCTGCACCCCTTCCCCATGGGGCTGAAAGCCGGCAAGCTGGGACAGTGGCTCCCTGCCTGCCGCTGTTCCGGGCCATATCAGTGCCGCCCCAGAGGCCCGGATGGGGGTCCTGAACCCGCGGCACTATCCGGCTAGCTCTGCACACAGCTCGGGTTCCCGGTGCCTGGTGCGCAGGAGGCACTGAAGAAACGTTAGCAGGACAAATGCAAGAGTCGCAGGCTCACTAGGGGCCACGCGCCCCCAGCCCTGGCCTCTGGCCCGTCCCACTACCATCGAGGATGCGGGGCCCGGTAGAAAGTCCAGGCTGCTGCTGGAGGCACCTGATTTCTGAGAAACCAGCTGAGCGCCAGAAGGCTGGAGCAAGGGTGCCTGGGTGGCTTTTGGTTTCAGTTTCCTAGGGTTGGAGCGAGCAGGTGCCAGGCTTCTCGATGGCATGGACATCAGGCATGGGTTCACAGAGTCACACAGCTACGGGGAGGACCAGCTTCGGGGGTTGCCAGGCACCGGGAGGCTGCACCTGGGGGCCGGCGCCTGAGTCTGCTGCCAGTGATTTCCTCATCCGTTTTTCCTTCCTAGCTGTGCTGTGGGCTGTTGGTCCCAGCCCTCCAGATCCCTTCGTTCACCCATCAGTGTGCCCTTTCTTCGGCTCTAAGGCTCTATTCCCTTCCCTTCCTTCTCTCCTCACCTTTCTTCCCCTGCTCCTCTCTCTTCTCCTGGTCCCTTTGGCCTTCACCCCCTTTCTTCTCCATCCCTTTCTCCCTTGCATCGTTCTCCCTGTCTTTGTATCTCTTCCTCCTGCCGCTCCCCTCCCCCACCCAGCACCCCTCAAATTTCATCATCACCTAAGACAGTTTTTTGTTTTTAGTGGTATTTTGAAACCAAATGTCCGCTCCCAACTTTTTGTTTTCTTTTTTTTTTTTTGAGACAGGGTCTTGCTTTGTAGTTCAGGCTGGCTCTGAGCTCACTATGTAGCCCAGGCAAGCCTCAAACTCAGCCATCCTCCTGCCTCTGCCTCCCGAGTGCTGGGATGACAGGCATGAGCCACTACACCCGGCACTGTGGTATGTGGTATGTGGTATTGATTGCTGGTGGGCGTGAGTCACCATGCCCAGCATTCTATGTGGTTACTGGGATTGAACTCAGGACCTTGCGCTTGTGAGGCAGGCGCTGAAACCACTGAGCTAAATCTCCGGCCCGTCCGCTCCCAACTTTTAAGAAAGCTATGTCACCGCCTTAGCGTTCCCTCTGGTGATAGACGCCATGCACCCGTGGGAACACTTCCTAACACAGACAGGCACATGGAATGTTAAACTAATGGGCGAGTGCTATGCTTCATGCTCAGTGAGTGGGTGCAGTGTAGGGCACACCTGCGCCTCGGGGAGGCTGTGTCTCCACCTGGCGCTCTCTGTTTTCCTCCCTCCATAGTTCTTCCACAGGCCCCATCATCTGCCTAGGGTGGGACTATCATCCTCTCTCTCGGGACTTGGTAACTGACTGACTTCTAAGTGCTTTACAAACAGTAATGCATTCATTTTCTTTAAAAGCCCATACTTATGTGGGGAAACTGAGGCACGAGGTGTTTAATTGCACCTGTATTCCACAGATCAGGCTAATGAGAAGGTCCCCTGTCCTCTTGGTGCTTAAAACCTAGAAGACAACCAGTCATGTGAGCCTTGACAGTGGCATAAACGGAGACAGCAGGGCCCAGCAGAGTTAGGGGCACTTCTTGGAGAAGGCAGTGGCCGAGACGGGTTTTGAAGGCTGCGTAGGAGCTTGCCAAGTGAAGAGGAAGCCAGGGAAACATCAAAGACTTCTCTGAAGGATCTCAAGAGGCCCAGAGGATCATTAGGAGTTCGGAGTGCCGAAAGCAGTGGGGAATGTGACAGGAAGGTGGTGGGCCTGGGAAGGGGCATGGTGGGAGATGGTGAAGGGTAACCCCTTGGGGAGATGGTCCTTTTAGGGCCTAGCAGCTGGGTGGCCCTGGAACGCCCTGGAGTCACCCTCTCGGTTGAAATGCTGTCCTCAGCAAGTCCTGGCCTCAGCCGCCTTGTCTGTGATCCCCACCTGGGCAACGGGGAGGTGTGGGCTCCTGCCGGTCACCCTCATCCAGGTGGCCTCCGGTCTGTAGCCTGGGATCGCCCTCAGTTCCCTCCTAACGTCCACAAAGGGTCCCCACTTCCCCCGTCTCAGACCAGGGCAGGAGGAGCTCCTGGCCGCTCACAGCCCCACCGGCCATCCCCGCTGGACCCGAGACAGAGACAAGTTCAGTCTGACCCCCCTTCTGAGAACCGCGGCGCCTCCTGTCACCAGGCTCGGCGGAGAGGGCTTGGCAAAGGTGAGACAAATAGCAGGGAGGCGCTCCTGGCTGGGTTTCATTTTTAGTGCCCCTAGGTGGAGATGGGGCCACAGGGCAAGCTTGCCCTGGGAACATGGCATTTGCTAGGCATTTGCTCTTTGCCTAGCAGTTTGTAATCACTTCCCTTAACCCTCTTCCCTGGGGGCTCTGGGTGTAGCTCACAAGTGGTGAAACTGAGGCTCAGAGTCAGGAAAGGGATGTCTGGCTGGCAGCCATGGGATGGGCGCCCGGGAGGATCCCGGTTATGGGTCTAAGTGGAGGGAAAGGACATTCTTATAAGCATCGGAGCCCCTTCTCTCCCCCTTGAAGCCCCGACTTTCCATTTTCATCACCACATGTGTGGTCTCTGCAGGCCAGGGTAAAGCTCACATCAGGGCCCTGGCGCCTTCTCTGGTACTTGCTAATATCCCCTCCTCCCCCAGCAAGCAGGGACAGGAGCCTCCACGATCTAGCCAGCGCTCGCTACCACTGCGTGGCTCCTGTGCCTAAGGCCTACACAATGTGGCAGGCGACTCTGGCTCGCCGTTCACGGTCATCCTTCCTTTCTCCTGACATAGGAGTAGCTTCAGGGGGCACTCAATTAGAAGGAAAACACTAACCGAATAATGGGATGGCTACGACTGGGACAGATCTGGCAAGAAATGCTAAGAGTGGAGTCCCAGAGATGTCTGATTAGCTCAGTTTTTGAGTTGAGCATAAAGAAATGCCTGCAAATGATGTACTTATTTAACTACATAATGAAGGTAATAATAATTACACTCGTTCCATGTTATTCTCCTGAGGGGGTCACACGAGCACTACACACAGATGACAGAATAATGACCAGCGTCGGCTGAGCATGTGACATGGCGGAGCTGGTAGCCACTGCTACAGCTGGCAGGCGGTGAGCTCAGGATGTGACCGTGTCTGACTCCACAGCTGTGCTGATTCGGACAGATCTGGGCATTCATCATGTTGCACAATAACTATTATTCTAGTTCCTAAATTTGGGTGGCAATGTACTGTTTTCTTTGCCCTTGTCCGATCCCCACGACCTTGCCACAGCAGGCCAGCATGGGTACTAATTGGCTCTCACCCTGTTCTGTAAATGAGGTCACTTGTGTCACACGGCTGACTGACCCAGAGCTCAAGCCAGGTACTGGCCTGGCTCCTTGAGCTACTAGAGAAGTCTGTGGGAAGGGGACTCCGAGGCTGGCTGGTGAGGGCTCTGCCCCTCCTCTCCTTGGTATGCCTCTCCCGGCCCCTCCTGCCGCACACAGGTGTAGGAGGGAGTGCGTATCTCACGTTACAGGTGCCTGCAGGTTCCCAGGCAGGGCCAACCCTTGAATGTCCCTGTACTTGCTTGGGATCAGCTGTCTGGCAGCCCGGGGAACAAAGCGTGAGCCTGTACACTCCTGAAACACACCCTGTGTAGTAAGATCGAGGCCTAGGGCCTCCAAAGCCCCTGCGTTCTTAAGTGGCACTCCGGCTTGTCCCTTTACCTCTCTGAGCCCATGCAGTGTCAGCAACTGTTAGGTGCTCAATAAATGGTGTTTTTGCTGGGTGTAGTGGCACACACTTGAAAGCCCAGCTTCAGAGGCCGAGGCAAGAAGATGAAAAGCCCAGGAGGATTTGAGCACAATCTAGGCAATTCAGCAAGATTGTTAGAAAAAAAAATTCTTTTAACAGCACCAAAGTGAGAGTCATGAAGCAGAGAGGCCCCATTTACGTGGGAAGTAGTTAACCTCTTCCTCGGAAGGAAAAGAAAGGTAGGGAAGGGTCAGTGTGGATGGCCTTTGGCCCAGGGAACCCCAGTCTCCACGGCCTTGGCCTAGCATGATTTGGAGCATGCCCTTTCTGGGCCTTGAGATCTTCAGAAAGGCCTGAGAACTCCACAGGTGAGATGTGGCGGGCGGCTTGGAGACCACTCAGAAGCTGGGAGTGCTGAGCTCTACCAACGGAACCGAGCAGAGCCGAACTGCAATCGGCCGCTTCCTGCGGAGAGGGCAGCGCAGTGATGTCATCAGCACGCGCACGAGGCTGCCAGGAATGGCAATACGCACAGCTACCATCTGCCATCAAATGGCACCCACACTGCACCAGGCCCAGGAACAGCACATGGGAATGCAGGATCGAGGCGGTGAGTGCAGTGGGCAGGCACTTGGGCTGCCCGACCGTGGACCCCTGGGTCTTCCTGTGTGGGGGACATCTGAGCCATGGGCGGCAGGGGTGGTTGTCCCTGTCATCTGCTCTGGTAAGAACGGGACCTTCAGGCTCCTACAGTTGCCTGATCCCCTTTTTGGGGAGGCTTCAGGTGGTGTCAGTGGGGTACCTAGTGTGGGGCTCACCAAGCAAAGGGGATGCAAGCAGGCGCCAGGTGGCCTTGCCACATTACCCGTGTGCACCCCATCCACCTCCCTGCAGGTCCCCTGTGTCCTTCCCCAGAGTTGAGGCCAGCTCTACCCTGCTTGGGTGAGAGCAGTTCTTAGAAGCCTGTCCCCTGTCTAGGTACATACCTATGGCTCTTACACCCCAGCTGGGGCTTCTCACACTTGGGGCTTCTGGCTGAAGCCCGGCCAGCCTTGCCTGCACGAGGGCCCAGCATTCCACAGGGCGGGAGCCAAGGGGTCTGCCAAGGAGGAGCGATCCTCCACACAGATGGGAAGCCCACACCCGCTCTGCATCCCCACCCTGCAGCCACAGGATTTAGTCACGAGCTAGATGGGTCCCACCCAACACATTTCAGATCCACTTCTGACCAAGGCTAACAGGGGCCCCAGGGGCCCTACCTCTACCCAGCCCTTCCACAGCATCTGCCCCCACCCTGCCTTCACTTCCATAACCCGTTCCCACTCAAAGCCTGGGCACTCACCGTCCTCTCTGCCTCTTGGGCCTGTCTCCTGTCTTTCCTGGCTGGCTGTTCTGTCATTCCAGGCACAATTTCAGCACCATCCCAGAGGACCTTCCTGACCTTTCTCTGCAACAGCCCCACCCATGTCCAGCCACCCTCTTCTCAGCTGAGCATTTACTTGGAATGTTCATGTTCCTTTCTTTCAAGGCCCTGCATGAAACTCTGTGACAACACAGACCAGATCTTCTCTGTACCCTCTGAGCTTGGAAAAGGCATGGAACCGAGGTGCCCAGTCAGTGTTTGTTACAGGCACCCCCACTCTCCCCTGTTGAGCCCCTCATCTCAAAGAGATGTATTTAGCACTTGCTACATGCCAGGTTCTGTGTTGAATGCTTCCTATCTACTACTTCACAGAAGTCCATTACTGGGGTAGAAGCAGGACCTGCTGCTATGGTTGGGGGGATCAAACAGGCTGTGGCTGCCTGGGAATATGTGCTTTCCCAGAATGCCCTTCTCTATCCTCTCCCGTTCTCTCAGAATTCCATCTGTGGGAGTAGAGGGACCTAGTCCAGGTCGGGCCATCACTTTGGAGTTATAGGACCCTGAGCAGGTGCCGTTTGCTCCTTAGTGAAATAGGGATCAGTCACCAGCTTGGGGCTGAGGCTGACCAGAGGTGGCTCCTTCACCCCGTCCTCCTCATTCCAGGAGCCACCCCTTCTTCCTCGCCTCTGCTCAGTCCCTCAGACACCCCAACCCTCCTCTCACTTTTCATTTTCGTTCATTGACGTAAGTGCTGCTGAATCATGTCACTGAGGTTTGAGAGCAAGATAGAGACGCCGCACCACCGGGAAGCCACATGGCTGGCGTGCGCCACATGCGCCCGCGCGCGCGCACACACACACATACACACACACACACACACACACACACACACACACACACGGCCTTCTCCCCTGTAGTGGTGTCTAGACTCGATTTCAGTCACCCAGGGTCTGGAGTGCAGCTCCTGGGGGATTTTAGGTCACTTTATGTGTGTTCATATGGTTTTTAAAAATGACTCATAAAGGGAAGAAGGGGCCAGCTCTGGAGAGTGTGACTAGAGGGATCTTTTCCCTTAGCTGCTCTGCTTCAGGCCTTGCAAGGGGACTGACTTTGTGTATCATGCATTTATGTGATGAAAACAGGAGTTCTGAACTTTTTCACAGTGGGGAAAACCCTTAGCAGATTGTAAACCACCTACAAGTCCCTCCCTGTTTAGCTGAGGACCATTTCCTCCTCTCTACAGTGGGGATGTGAACAGTACTGAAGTCAGAAGGCTGAAAACTCTAAATAGGGGACAGAGGGGCTCAGAAAGGCAGGTGCTATATATATAAAACGAGCAGCAGCTGCTGGCACTATGACCGTTAGGTGTGCGTGGGGCCCGGTGGTACCCAGAATCTAAAGTAGTGCCGCCTGGGTGTGAAAAATCTGGCTCCACCACTCATTGTTTCCTCCTTTGCTGATCTGGGCCCGGACCTCATCTGTAAACAGGGAGCAACATCCAGCTCACAGGGTGCTTGTGAGGATGAAACAGGATAGGCCCACAGCTGTGCCTGTTCAGGCCTGGTCCTCAAGCACTGCCTTCTTAGACTACTCCATCTCTCCAGGCATGGCCCAGGGTCGGGCAGGACAAGGACAGCCCATCACTAAACCACAGCAGAGAAGAAAGCATGGTGAAAAAAAAGGGACACAGTCGCACTTCTTTGGATGTGGCGACAGACCACCTCCTCCCTCCCATGCCACCTTCAGCCATGCTCTGAGAGCTGGCACCTCTTCTAGACATGCTCACCCATGGAGACCACAGCCCTTTCAACCCCAAGACCGGCCCTGGCTGCTCCACTTTTATGCCGCACTTTCAAATCTGAAAGGTATTATTAAACATTGGGACATTCCATTATAAACATGTCCCAGGCTGCAGAGGGCTCATTCCAGCTTCTGAAGATGAGGTGTGCTGGGCCCCTGAGGCAGTTCGAGCCTGAGTAAACTGGCAGTGACTCAGTTCACTAAATGTAGCCCGAGTTCCCACAGATAGTCTGTCAGGCCTGCAGCAGGCACGGCGCCCCGGGTTCTGGGTACTTTCTGGTGATGTGGGCCAGCCCCACAAACATCCTGGAGCACCCTTCCTCCCTGCTGCACCGAAAGCTGCCCATTTAGAGGCAGAAGCAGAGGCCCAAGGAGGCAGTGGGAATTGCCCAAAGCCACTGGCGGGGCCCTCCTGCCACCACAGACCACAAAGCCTCTTTTTGGCTCCAACTTATGTGTTCACCAAAAAGTACACAAGACAGAACAGGGCGGGAAGAAGGAAGTCAGAACCAGCCCTGCATCCTCATCCCATCTGCAGCCTGTCTCCCTCCACACTGTGCCTCCCATCAGGCCGCCACCAGCCCTAGAACTCATTGCGCTCCTACCCACCCCCGCCCTCTTCCTGGAAGAAGCTGTGGTCATAGAAGCAAAGAAGTTTCCTTTCTGTCATCCTCTTCAAGCTGATTCTGAGAGGACAGCCTAAAGGGCCGGACCATTATCTCTGACACAGGAATGGCCGCCAGCAAGCTACTCGTACCTTGGTTTTCCCATCCGGAAAGCGTAGCAGGAGTCTGTGCAAGAGTCACAGTGTTGTGTGGCTAAGATTAAAGAAATGGAGCAGGGGAAGTAGAGACTAAGGCCAGGCACAGGGAAGAGCCCCACTGGGAGCCACATCTTGCAGGACACTCCATAATGCGACCAAAACAAGACCGGTGCCTTCTCCCCAGAGTTGAGCAGGTGCCCAGGCCCCAAGCGCACTCCCCATGCCACCATGAGCCCCAAGGTCTGTCTGGGGACCCACTTCCCTCGACCTATTCAGAACCCAGGACAACTTTTGTCCAAAACACACGCTCTAGAAGCTTTTCTCTTAAAAAAAAAAAAAAAACTTTCATAATAAAGTTTATTACCTAAACTGGCTGTAAAAAATATAAAATAGGATTCTGCACAGCAGAAAAATAAAGCCAGAGACCCTCCCCCAACCCCTGGTTTGTGCAAAGATACTGGGTATATGTAAACATGAAGAGGTAGGAGGTGCGAGTTAGGTCCTGGCCCCAGACAGTTAAGCTGCTACAACCAGGGGGACCCAGAGGGAGCACCAGGAGGGGAATGCCCCCCAAGAGATGAGGAGGGGTCTGCGGCTTGGTCTTCAGCTGAGAGCGGAAGGCGCCTCGCCCCCCACACCCACTCCCTCCAACTCAGGTGGGGAGGGCACCCTTTTCATTCCAGGCAAATAATAATAATTAATAATAGAAAATAGGCGCCCGGTTAATGCTGCTTGCGCGCGGGCGCGGCCAGTCAAATCTGGAAGGGGAAGGAGCTCAGGTAGTCTCGGAGGACAGGGTTGAGCGGGATGCGCGCCAGGTTCTCGCGGCCCACGGTGGCCACGATGCGCTGACGGCACAGCTCCTGCAGCGGCCGCACTCGGCGCTGGCGCAGCGGGGTGCCCAGCATGCGGCGCGGCGCCGCCACGTAGTGCTCCAGCAGCTCGAAGAGGCAGTCGAAGCTCTCGCGGCTACCGTCCAGGTGGAAGCGGCCGGCCTGGAAGTGCACGCGGATGCTCGTGGGGCCCGAGGCCATCTTCACGCTGAGGGCGAAGAAGCAGTTCCGCTGGCGACTGTCGCGCACCAGGAAAGTGCCCACAGGCTCGGCACGCAGCCGCTCGTGTGCCCCGTGCACACTCAGAGGCCCCCAGTAGAAGCCACAAGCGTCAAGGAGCGCGCTCGTGCGCGTGATGCGCCGGTAATCCGCGTGAGAGCGGAACGTGCGGAAGTGTGTGTCGCCGGGGGTCGGGGTCGGGGCCGGGGCCGCCAGGCAGGGCCTTGGGCGCGCGGGAACCGCCGGCGAGGAGGAGGGAGAGGAGGAAGGCTCTGGCCGCCGTCGGGGTTCTGCTGCCGTGGAGATTGCATTGTCGGCTGCCACCTGGTTGTGTGCTACCATCCTACACGACAGGCCAGCCGGAAGGGTGGGCCATAGCGTCCGGGGGTGCGCTGACAGGGAGAGACAGAGGCAGTGAGCCGGTGCGTCTGGGTGGGGCTGCAGGTGAGGAGTCGCACAGCGGCAGGAGAGGGGCGACCGGCCCTGCGGGGCTAAGGCGGAGCACCGAGTCCACACGGCCCCCTAACGTCCGGAGGCTCCTCTGGAAAACAGGCTTCTCAGCCCGTGGAGCCCTTCCAGGCGGGTGCGGGCAGAGTCCAGCCTCCTGGTGGCTCACAGAGGGGGGCGTGGAGAGGTGCCCGACTCCTGGAGCCCGCCGGACTCCACAGTCTGCCCGCTCTCTGCCCCGCGGCCGCCGCCTGCTGGCCCCGCTGGGGTCTGAAGCCTGATCGCGAAGATTTGAGCAAAGTCAGGCGAAAGGCCGCTCTGCGGGGGGCCCCGCGCACCGGGGGTGCGCCGCAGGGTCGACAGGCAGGGGTCAGGGGGGTGATGGCTGCAACCACACCGTCGGCCCCGCAGCCCTTCCCTTCTCCCTCCCTCCCGCTCCTTGCCCGCTGTCCGCTCACCTGGCGGCAGGGCGCAGGGCGCCGCGGGCGGGGCGGCAGGGGGCTCCGAGGCGGCTCTCGCGCATGCTCCGGGGCCAGGAGCCGTGCCGCTGCCACGGCCGCAGCTCTCTCTGCTGGTGCCCGCCCCTGCGCCAGCCTTTTAAACCAACTGGCTTGGGGCGTGGCGCTCACGGAGTCCAACCCTAAGCCCCGCCCTAAGCCCCCGCTTTCGGTTTCTCTTTCCTTGGTGGCGCCAGAAGCTTGCTACTCCCGCCCCTGTTCCGCTCTGCGCGGGACCCTCCAGGGGGTGGTCGTCTGTCCTTACTTCGCTGCGCACTTGTAGCGTAGCGTCCCTCCTCCCATGGGCTTTGTTCTGCTCCGGGGTCTCATGGCCTTTTCTCGGACTTCCCCTGGGCACCCGGCACCCTCACTTTTGCCCCACTACCTTTGCTTCCCAAGTCCTGCAGCCTGACCCTTCAAAGCACACTGGCTCTGATACGCCTCCTCCCCTCCAGGTGTGTGCCTGCCTGCCTCGCGTCCAGCTCGGCCTCTGCTCGCCCCAGCCGATCCTTCCAGGAAGCTTCCACAGGTCTTCCCGTAAGCCCGCGCCGGCTTTCCCGCCGCAAATCCGAAGACTTGAAGCCCACCCACCCCCCTACTCCGGGCTCCACAGGTCTAAACCCTGGACGCCCCTGTACCCCTCCCTGCTGGCCGCTGCGCCTGGTCTTGGCTTGGATTTCCCAGGAAGCGGTGGCAGACCACAGGCTTCAAAGGAACCCTTCGGCTGTGCAGGAGGGGCGCCTGACTCCTAGCCCAGTTCCTCGGAAACCGGGTGCGGTCAAACAAGGGCCCCAGCCGTCCCCCTCTCTTCTCTGCTTCAACTTGGTGACAGCTGAAGAAACCGAGGCTGGGGACGGGTTGCAGTTCAATGGGCCTCCGATTGGGCCTGGTTTCTGCGTTCCTTATTTTTATTTTGGGGAGACAAGAGCCAAGCACTCCAAAACGAACTCGGTGAAATATGGTTCATTCCCAGATGTGATTCTGAATCCCCCCCCCCACCAACCCTGCGCGCATTATGGATGTCTGCCTTTCAGAAGTCCTCCCTTTCTCCCCACCCCACACATCTTGGGCTTGTGCTGGGGGCTGATCGGGACCACTGTTTATGCAGGTGTGATTTAGTGATTCTTTCCTGGTCAAAAACCGTGGAGTAGGAGCCAGGCTGGTACCAGTATTTCTGAATGAAGTCCGGTGGGGAGGCCCAGTCCGGAGGGGCTCTGTGAAAGATACTGTGCAGTGAGTGGAGTTGGTGACTGGCCTCACGCTGGCACACACTGCCCTCTACAGACAGCTCTCAGGCTGCAGCCCAAATGGCTCCTCTGGACTGCCCTACTCTAGGTCTCCCAGTCCCCAGACTGCCCCAGTTTCTGCTGAGCACAGGAGGTGGCCTAGAACCAGGCAGTTTGGGGACTGCACCAGCACCCCAAATCCGTGCGGCCAACCTGGGTCTAACCTCCTACAAAGGCGCGATGAGAGAAAAGGTGCGGAGCCGCACAAGAGCCAGGGATCAGAGGCTGTGGTCCTTCCCCAGAGTTGCTTGAGCCCCTGCTGATGCGGGGCAGGGGGCTAAGGGGTGGTGGGAAGCCAAGCTTTGAGCCCAGATCCACTTCTGGCCCTGCCGCCTTCCAGCCTGTGACCTCAAGTGTGTGCCTTGATTTGTACATCCACGAAGCAGGACAGTAATAGTTTGTGTGAGGGTTCAGTGGGGACTGGTCTGGTTCATATAACTGCCCTGGTGTGTAATATGTGAGCATCCCCAGGTGCCCGTTTGTGTGACAGCGTGTTAGAGCCAGACATAGAGCTTTGTCCCTTGGGTTCATTTTAGAAGCCCTAGACCAAGGACCGCGGGCCTTAGAGGGCTCGGCAGAGGAGGAGGAGGGGAGCTTGCTGGCGGTGGAGGGTGGCACCCATCTTAATGGCTGGGCTGAGTGGACTTGACCTAGAGGCCATCATTAGGTGGGACCGGCTCCTGTAGGATTTTCTCCCTCCCAGCACTGCTCCCTGTCAGCCTAGAGGAGCGCTGGAAATACCCAAGGGCTCTGATACGCCCCACACTCCCATCAGCAGCCCAGTGGCAGCTCACAAAAGCTCCTATCTCTCCCCCAGTCCACACTATTGTTTTGGCACAACGATCCACTCTGCCCATTTTAAATAATATGGAAGCTAAGACCCAGGGGCAGAGTCATTCTCAAGGGGACACTGTTCAGAAGGGGCAAAGCTGGGGTTCACGCCCTCATCGGCACTGCTGTCAACTCTCCCTAGACTCCACTGCTGGTGGCCTCCATCCTGGTGTGTCTTTGGTCAAAAGATCCATCTGTGTCCTGTGCTGGCCTGGTGAAGAGGGGAGGGAGGCCTCTGCTTCCCTTGTTAACAAGCCTAGGGAGACTCCAGATCAGCTGTCTGCTTCATGACCCAAGGCCCTCTGAGTCTCAGTTTCCTGGCCTGTTCAGTTGAGCCTGACCCATTCTGCCCCCGGCTAGGTTGTAAAATCCATGAGAAGTCCGGCTCAAGTCCCTGAGGCTAGTTCTTCTTGGAACGCCCAGTGACAGTTATACAGCTTTGGTTTCGTTTTCTGGTGTCCTGGGTTCAAAATGAAACCAAGCCCAAGTGCCAGAATGGGAAAAGAAACATGTATCTGCTGCCTGCCAACCCTGGCCGGCTGGGTGCTGGGCTCGTGGGGAGCCTGGCAGTGAAAAGTCCATAGGTTTTCAGACTCCAAGGGAAGACTCACCCTGGTTCTGGCTTTAGGCCTGCTGCTGCTCAGCACTGTGAGCGTGTGCAAGTGGCTTGCCCTTTCAGGGTCCCACTGGTTTTGTCTGCACAATGGATTCTGAAGCTTAGACCTTACAGAGCAGCTATGTGTGCAGAGCCCAGAGCACAGTGGCAGGCAGAGTGGCTGGCATAAGTGAGGGTCACAAGGAGATGAGCTCCATGTCCATAGCTTGCAGGACATCCTCCCACGTGAGTCAGTTCTCCTCTGCCTTGGCTGGCCCTGGTAGCCAGGCATTGAGGGGCCAGGTCAGCATCTGGAAGAGCAGAAATCCTCCCTTGCTTTGGGAACTCAGGTTTTCAGTTTCTCTTTCCAGCTTAATGATCTCCTGCTGGGAAAGCAGCTTCTGCTGTGGGACATCATTCTGAAAGTCCTCCATGCCCTGGGACTCTTGGGCCCTCCCTTTCCGGTAACCCCTAGGCCTTCCAGGTTCCTAGGCAACCTTGACCTTGTCCCTGGGAGCCTGAGCCTCCAGCTCAGGGTGAGAGTTCTGTTTTTGCTGGCCTAGGTATAAATATGTCACTTCAAAAGTGTGTGGCCTGGGGCAAGCATTTTAGCTCCTATGTGTTTCATTGTCCTCATCTTTAAGATGAAGGTCATTCATTCCCTGAGTGCCTGCTGTGTCCGGGCACTTGAGAATCTTGAGTAGTCAGGCAGACCTGGAAGAGATACTGAGCAGGATCATCTTAGATTGTGCTCAATTGGAGCACAATCTAAATCATTTAGATTCCAGTGGGAATTAACAGGCAGAATGGGAATGGCTGGGCGTTTGGGGGGTAAGAGAAGGCAGGAAGAGGAAAGGCTGTTGGAGGCAGTGACCTGGCACTGAGTGAAGGACTCAGGTGGAGAAGTGCTGTGGTGGGGTGACTGGCAGGCGTGGGGCTCATAAAGGAGATGGGTATGGTGGCTGTAGAGAGTGAGGGGTGAGTTTGGGGTGAGATACAGGGGTGGCAGGGCACCGTGTATCTTGGTGCATGAAGGGGGCCTTGTGGGGTTGCGGGAAGAGCTCGTATGTGAGTGTGTGGGACAGCCGCTGATGGTGGGCATACCTTACAGCTGTGCCTGTTCCCTGGGTGTCCCCACACCGGGTCCTGAGGTAGTTGCAGAGACGGTCCTGAGGACAAGCTGGGATGCTGGGTTGGGGAGAAGCTGCATGGGAGACCTGGCCTGAGTCTTGGGGCTGGACTTCCCTCCTTGGGACCCACAGCAAATGCCCTTTTGTTGAGCCCCCTCTTTGGGCCAAAAAACAGTGTTTCACTCCATGAGCTTTTTCAGTCTTGCCTTGGTCCTCTGAGGTGGGAATTACATGCTGCCGCTTACCAGGTGGGGAGCTGGTGGTGAGGGTCTTTAGTAGACCTGGGCTGAAGGCCTGTCAGGTGCCTTGGACTTGTCTCTCTTGGACTCACAGTAGGAAGGAATGTGTGAGGGAGGGAGGTGTGGGCTGTGTCCATAGAAAAAGCCTGAAGGACCAGGGAATGCTGACACTATAGCCTGTGGCTGGCTTCAAAGTGGCACATTCCTGGGACACGTGAGAACATTCCTAGCCCACGTGACCAGGAAAGGAAGGAGAAATGGATTACAGTTCCTGGTGTCACCACTACTGACCTCCAGAGACCAGCCGCTGATGTTAACAACTCCAAAACAAAGGGAGGCAGGAGGAGTCTTCTAAGAGAGTTTGGCTCTCATTCCTGTCCCCACCCTTGTCAGCTGGCAGGGGCTGCTCGGGAGGGGCGGGATGGCTCCCTGGGCAGCAGACCCAGTGCGGAGACTGTCAGGAGGCTGGCACCACGGGAACTGGAAACACCTCCTTAAGGGTGCACAGGCCAGCGCCAGTCCTGCACATTCTTGAAGTGGTGCCTGCCCAGCCAGAGGAGGTGACCCTGGCTCAGTTGAAGGAGTAAGGGCCGCTGGCAGGGACAGTCGTGTGCCCCTGGAAGAGCAGGGTGCTATGAGGAAGGGAGTTTTGTTGGTTTTCAGTGCTGAGGATTGAACTCAAAGCCTTCACACTGGACTGCATCTCCATCTCTTGTTTCTTTTAAAATTTAATCTTTACAATTTATTAAATGTTTGAGACGAGGTCTCACCAAGTCACAGAATTATTCCAGGCTGGGTTTAAACTTGTGATCCTCCTGCCTCAGCCTCTCAGAGGCAGGATGGTGAGTGAGGACAAGAGCCCATCCTGAGATGCAGGAGAAGCGTGAGGGCTGGTGTGTGGGAAGAGGCTGGGCGTGACCTCTCCCTGCCCGGGGGCTATGTGACCCTCTGCAGGTGGGCAGCCTACTGACCACTGTGCCAACAGTCCCACAGAGGCCTGGTCTGGGGCCCACATGCCTGTGCTACATGTCCAAATTCCCCAGAACTTTGTTAAGATAAAATAGATGCTTTTCCTGATAGTCATGCCTTTTTTGTCCTCTTGTGTTTTACTTCCTCATATAAAATAATCAAAGCATTTTCTTTGTTTTTTTTTAATTGCATTCTTTATTGGTACAATTTGCATACATCTCACAATCGCACATAACACTGGGGAATTTGTACCAATATATGACACAGTCAATTTTGATTTTTACCCATATCCCTACCCACACCTCCCCACCCCCTATATACATGTTCTTTTATTTTCTTTCAGAATCATATTTATTCCTTCCCCTCATTACATTCCCCACAACAAATTTCCTTTGGAAATTTCCCATTCTAAAAAGACTGTCATACTACTAGAGCTCATTTGCATCTACCGGTGCTCATATCAACGAGAAGATCCGGTATTTGCCTATCTGTGTCTATTGATTTCACTCCTTAGTGTGTCCTCCAGGTGCATCCATTTGCACATAAATGAATCAATCTTGTCATTCTTTATGGCAGAATAGTACTCCATTTTATAAAAACAAAACACATATTTTTTATCCAGTCTCCAGTTGATGGGCATTTGGGTTGTTTCCAAGATTGAGCTATCACGAACTCAGCTGCTATGAACAAGGGTGTACATCTGTCTTTCCACTGTGATTTTCTAAGTTCTTTTGGGTATATTCCTAGCAGGGGGATGGCAGGGTCAAATGGGACCCCTAGTCCTAGTTTTCTGAGAAATCTCCACACATATCTCCACAATGGTTGTACAAGTCTGCAATCCCACCAACAGTGGAGAAGGGTTCCTTTCTCCCCACAGCCTCACCAGCATTTATTGTTGGTTGATTTTGTAATAGCGGCCATTCTTTGTGGAGTGAGATGAAATCTCAGTGTTGTTTTCATTTGCATCTCTCGAATGACCAGTGATGTGGAACATTTTTTCATATGTTTCTTAGCTGCCTTAACTTCTGCCTCTGAGAAGTGTCTGTTCATTTCAGATGCCCATTTTTGAACTGGGTCTTTAAACTTGGGGAGGCTGATCTGTTTAAGTTCTTTATATATTGTAGATAATAGCCCTTTGTTTGATAAACAGCTAGTAAATATTTTTTCCCACGTTGTTGGTGGTCTTTTGGCAGTGTCAGTGACTTCTTTTGCTGTGCAAAGGCTTTTCAGTAGGATAAGATCCCATTTGTTGATTCTTTCTGCTAGTTCTTGTGCTATAGAGGCTTTATTCATAAAGTCTCTGCCTAAGCCAATATCTCCAAGAGTTTTACCTAGCCTGTTTTCCAGCAGGCTTATTGTTTCTGTTTTAATGTGTAAGTCTCATATCCATTGTGAGTTTAGTTTTGTGCATGGTGAAAGAGATAGGTCTAGCTTTAGCTTTTGGCAAGTTGAAGCCCAATTTTTCCAGCACCATTTGTTAAAGAGGCTGTCTTTCCTCCATTGAGGATGTTTGGCTCCTTTGTCAAAGATAAGGTGGCTTAGTGTATCTGGGGTTGTTTCTGCATCTTCTAAT
>PVIC010039347.1:0-17165 GCA_004025085.1 Thryonomys swinderianus
AAAAAAAAAAAAAAAAAAAAAAAAAAAAAAAAAAAAAAAAAAAAAAAAAAAAAAGAGTGAAGATGTCAGCTTTCACTGTAAGAAAAGGTGGGCTCATGGTTTTTTTTGTGGTGTTTACTTGTACTGGAGTATTTGTTGTCTAAACCTATGCTGTTTTCCTATACTGCACTCCATATTCTGGAGTGAATAGACTACTGTTGGGACTTTGTCCCTTTGTCTGTATCTGTTGGTGCTAAAATGTTGCTTGTTTCTTTGTATCAGAACCTGGGACCTGAGACCCACATAATTCACTATGGTCCTCAGGTCCTAAACTCTCTAACCTCTCTAGTTGGTTTGTCTTCTTCTCTTTGTCTTCTAGTGTTTTCTTATTTTTGAAAATCAATGTACAAAGTTTCAATCAGACTTAGCAAGATTAGGAAAAGTACTCTCATTCGATCTTTCCAGAAGCCAAAGTGCACACTAGTATATGACTTGCTGACACACATCTGACAGTAGTTATCAAGAAGGGCCATAAGTCAAGTTCTGAGAATGAGGTTTAATGTTGGATTGTCACTGGCCCTAAGAAATTGGAAACCTCAACACTGAGGTGACTGGGTGGTGATAATCTCTGGCATGTACTGACATAAAACTTCTCAAGAACTTGGCATCAGGGTGAAATGAATTTAGAATTTCAGAGTTTGGTTTATGAATAGCACTCATGCTTGCCTTATATGTATGCAATGATCAATCTAAAAATATGGTATCAAGTGGCATGGTGTTATGGAATCTGAGGTCCTGAAAAGAGAGAAAAACCCAGCACATAACATACAAGTGCTTCTTTCCAATACTGACTTCCTGAGCAGGGAAGTAGAGCTCTTGCCATGTGGGCGATGACTCATGGCCATGGGAACTGTAGGGTCTACCTGTTGAGCACCAGCAGACATTGGAGAGCGAGTGTGACCATGTCCTAGAGGATGGTTTGGATGCCTGAAGCCTAGAAATTGCAGTGTGTGAAGACAGCTGCTGTGATGGCCTGAGGTGGAGAAGGCCATGCTGGGCTTTCTTGGAGCAGTGTTGAGGAAAAGCTCAGAAGGCTCCTGAAGTTACACAAGTTAGGACAGTTATTCTATGCACAACTCAAGAATTTCTGGTTGTGTATCTAGGTCTTCGATCCATTTTGAAGTGATTTAGTGCACAGCAAGAGGCAAGGGTCTAGTTTCCACATTCTGCACGTGGATGTCCAGTTTTTCTAGCACTGTGTGTTACAGAGGCTGGAGGACTATAGTGTTCTTGAGGGACTCTGTGGAAGTTAGATATAAAAAGCTAGAAGAGGGTGAACATAATATCATGTGACACAGAAAGGTGAAGCGTTGGCCACCGTGTTTGACTCAATGGCTACAAGACTCAAGCATTTGTGACACAAAATAGATGAGGGCTGGGTACGGCCCTCTGTATTCAGGGATGGACCAGGCTGACTGAGCAGAGATGATAGCCCCGAGTTTATATGTTCCCCCCTTTAAAGCCTGGAGATACCAAGAAAAGAAGTTTACAGGGACACTCACCCACACCCCGAAGCCTGGACCACTACTCTAAATCTGTGATCACCTGGGTTCCAGAAGAGGTAGGGCCCACACAACTGAGACCACCAGAACAGGGTTCAGCCCTTTTCCAGAAACCCATCCTCAACAGTAAACAGTGAACGGTCTTCTGGCCCCCAGCCCCAGCACATCCCTGGAAGCCGGCCTCCTGCCAGTCTGAAACCCTGAATCAGAGTGTGTTCTCCGGTGACTTCAGCTGCAGTCCTTTCTCATCTTTCCGCTAACTTTCCAATCAAAGCTATTTCCCCCTGTAAATCTGTGCCTTAGTTTTAATTTCTATTTCTACTAAAGCAAGGACTCAAACTAGCTGGCAATGTGGGGCTAAGCACAGGGTCTTGAGTTGACCACCTTGGATGGAGGAGGCCGACTCTGTGAGAGCCAATAGGCTGTGGCTAATACCTCCGCTTCACTGGGCCCTGCTGTAGAGGCTCAGCAGCGGGCTAGACTTCTGAGTCGGGGTTGATCCAGGACAAAAGCTGGACCCTGACACCCACCTCCTTCAACAAGCTTCTTTCTGATCACAGGGTGAGCACGCAAGAGTGCTTCAAATATGTCGAGAGCAGTACAACTTTAAGTGCAAATGTGAATCTAAATTCAAGTTCTTTTTTTAGTTCTGGCCTCCTCAGATTTCCAGATTTGATAGCACTGGAAACTTTCTTTTCAGCTCTCTCAACCAAAGGAATAGATTTTTCCATTAATGTGATTTTTGAAAATCAGAGAGGATAATTTTAGATTTACAGAAAAGATAATACAGAGAATAGCCATATTCCCTTTTCCTAGTCACTCCTAATGTTAAGATTTTGCATAAATGTGGTTCCTTTGACAAGACTAGGAAATTAACTGTGGTGCTAATCTCTACACTTCACTTGGATTTCCACTAATCTTCCTCTTTGGTTCCAGGGTGGAATCCAGGATCTCACGTGGGCTGAGGCGGTTTTTTAAAGAGCAGGAAGTGTGTGTGGGGGGGACCAAGGAGCTGACTGGCTAGGTGGAGAAAGTTGAAGGTGACTTAGCAGTCTAGGTGGAAGTGATATTCAGCTCCTGTTTTCAGTTTGAGCTAAGGATGAAATTAAAGAGAAAAGAAAGTTTCAAATCCACATATGTTTAGTTTGAACTAAAACACGCATTATAAATGACAGCTGACCGTTCCTGGGGAAGATGACCAAGATGCTTGTGAAGGTCCTCCCTGGAGACAGTGATTCCACTGGAAGTGGGAGGAAGGACTCTTGACCGTGGCCATGGACTGCCTGCATCTGGACTGTGAATTACAGGAGTAAAAGTAGTAAGCAAGCACTTTATGTAGAAGAATTACACCATTTACAAAGGTTTTTTTTTTTTTCCATTTTATGTAAAGCCAACCAGTGCAGTATAAGAAATTACTTGAGCTCAAATTGGAGAGAAAAAGTTAAGGTTGAACTATGGCTTAGCACAAATAGATTTCTGACCTCTGGTCCCTTTGGGGGTTGAGGAGGGTAGTCAGCCTACCTGGGGACCTTGCCCAGACAGACTTGGTCCCAACCCAATAGGGGGAGAAGCTGAACAGATAGCCAGTGTTATCTGCTCCTTCCTGCTGAGTAATTCTTTCTTGGCAGCTGAGCTGCAGGATGGAAACTCAGAGCGTAGTTTTCTAAAGTATTTTTATGGATATCATGAGCTCTCTGCAGATTCCCTCACTGCTTAGAAATCAGGGATCCTCCCATAAGTGTTATGCTTCCCTCAAGAACCCTGTCTCAAGATCCGGGTGGATCCTGATACTTGGCTTCCAGTGTGGCTTCCTCACTGCAAAAGGAACGAGGTGTTGGGGTGGCCTGTAGCTCTCATCTTTTTGCAGCAATGTGTTGAGAGAAAAGCTATATGCCAGACCTCTCAGAAAGAACAGGAGGGCCAGCGTCCATCCACTCCAGAAGGCGATGTGCTCACATGAGCAACCACCAGCTTTTATGTTGAAGCTGGAAGCTGGAGGCTGTGAGATCCTGACCGTGTCAGATTCCAGCTCTCATAGTGAGGACAGAAGCTGTAGGCTCCACTGTGGAGTCACATTTTTTTTCATAAGAGCAGCAATTACTGATGATCAAATAGTTTATTTTAGTGATTCAAGTGAAGAGCGGAAAATGAATTGTAGACGGTATTGGAAAATATATTCATGAACCCAGCCGAGTGAAATTACCCTTTTCTGAGATTCTGTCACTGTGATTTTGATGAGAAATGACATTCACACTTTGGGTGTCTCAGGTTCAACCTTGTATTGAATAATACGGAATGAACTGGGAAAGTCTGTCCCCCAGGCCAACTCCAGAAGGAAGTAGCAGAAATACAGCTCATTGGCGCACTCTGTTACCGACCGTTGTTTTTCATGATCTCACCCGGTGGTTTTCATTCTCCACCATGCAGTGGGAAGCACTGATGAATTTTTGTTTAAGTACAATACATTGTCTCACCCTTAGAGGTACTTGAGTCAGAATCTGTCAGGTTGAGTCCAAGGACATAGTTGTTTCATTTCTATAGACAATCTAGAATGCACAGAGACTGAGGGCCACTTCTACTCTCTAAACCCCCTGCTGTGACAGCACTTCACAGGGCACCCCCCAGGACTGCAGCCACAAGGTCCCTGCAGATGGCACTCCAACACGGGGGAGCTTCCAGACAACTGCCACCTGTGGGCACCCAAAAGATACTCAGTGGACAGCAGGTGTCCACTAAGGCTGACCATGGGCCTGTGTGCCAGAGACAGAGGGAGGTGGGCGGCAGCAGGTCTCTTCTGCTCGGGTTTCTGCACTGTTTAGCTCACTCTGGGGACAGTGCACCACTTCCGATAGGACTGCGTTGAATTCAAAAGCACATGTGGTGATGTGGCCAGTGGCTACTGTGCAAGTCGCTGGGCGATAATGCTGCTGTGTGGAGGAGGAAACCACCTGGCTTCAGAGGCTGCCCCCCAGGGGGACCCACACTGCGTGTGCAGAGTTTGGGGATGGTTGGTGGCATGCGTTTAACTTTTAGCTTACAGTGTCATGGAACAGAAAGCCACTTTCACTCAAACAAATGCAAGTGGAAAGAGCTGCAATTCATTGGAGAAGCTGAAAGAACCACCTAATATATCACTTCTGGCAAGTTGTAAGCCCAGAACTGAAGATCTCACTAGAGAGATCAGAGAACTGTTTATGAAGGGTGCCAAGGGGTCAAGCTTTTCAAATGTGGGTTCTAGATATGTTTCCAGAGGCTTCTGACTTGAGCTCTGCGGGTGAATTTTGTACTTTGCTTTAATAGGGAAACAATTCTCCTTTTAACAGTTTTAAACTGAGTGGTCACCTTGCTGAACCTAGGATATTATATTCCTTATTTGTCCTAGAATCTGTGTCTGGAGATGTTATTCCGCGTTGTATTAGTATGCAGAGGACAGAGGTGTTCTTCACGACTTTCTCCTGATTCCCCAGCCTGAGCCTCAGTACAGATGCCTGGAAATGCTCCCGTTCTTGAGGTCTCTGGGCCAGCCTCACAGTTGTCACCCTGAGGGTGGCCTGGAGCTCTAGTACCCCACGCAGGTCGGTGGTACAGGGTTTTCAGAGCCAGCCCCAGGGAGGTTTAGGTCTCGCTAGGTGGATGTGGGGGTGGGAGGCAAGGAGGATCCATGTCTGCTAGGGACACAGGACAAAACCCAAGCAGAGCCCAGCTGCAGCTCCCAGAGGCCAGAGGCTTTTGCAGGAAGAGGGGTGTGTGAGCAGAAGTGCTGATAGTTCCTGAAGCCTGGGTCCCATCTCGAAGAGTACAAGTGGCCCCCTGGGCAGATTTCTCCTCCCAACCCCCCTGTGCAGTCAGCAGTGTTTGGAGTGACTTAGTAACTCTTGCTGGCATAAGAGAAGGTCAGGCATCTGAGAAGTTCTTGAAACAAATGGGGGTGGACAGCATTGCACTTTTTCTCATAACAAGGCTCCAGGCTATAACTAAAGCCCTGCAAGGACTCACAACTCTAGCCATTGCACTGGCAGAAGTCTGGCAAATGGGTGATGCTTACAGATTGGCTGGAACAATCACTCGGAAGTGGGAGGAGATGACCATATGGATGTTGACCTCCCTGGTAACAGGGGCAGAAGTACCAGCCCGCCCAGGTGTAGCATCATCGTCCCGTGTGTAAAGGGTCAGTTTGGTGGCTAACTGAGACAGATCTAATCAGACAGTTCACTGGGTCTATCAACAGAGGAACCTATTATTGCTGGGATCTGGACCAAATTATGAGAGTCCCAGAAAGTTTGAGAGTCACCTGAAAATCAAATATTAATCTGAGGTGGAAATGGAACTAAATATGGGAAAAGAAAAGAGGAGGGAGTTTGTCAGAAACCAAAATGTGGTCTGTTTTCCAGGGAAGGTCTTTCAGTTTAAGAACTTAGGTCAAGCATCTGAGAAGGTCTCTGAGCAAGTGGAGAAATAGTCTATGAAGTATGGGATTCACTAAGCTAACCCTAACTGGCAAAGTGGTGGCAGTTAAAAAAAAGTATCCCTTAGTTTAATCATTTGCCTTTAAAAGCCCACATGTCCTTGATGAAGGGAGTAGGGTGAAGGGGTTATATGCTCAGTAGCAGACTATAAACCCTGAGTATTGAGTCACTGAGGGGCGGGGAAGGAACTACACATTACAGTTTGTATCACTTTTCCTCTACCCTTTGCACGTTGGCCTATTTGTTGGGCTGCACCTCATCTGCACAAGGTTGAAAACTGAAGGCGTCTCCCTTCTGTTGGTTGCAGTCCTTGGTCTGATCTGTCCATTATGCATGGTCAAAGGTGAAGGGTTCATTCCACACACCATTTCTTCCAAGATAGTACGAAGGGTGGGCACAAAACACATGTCCGGGAGGGAGCTCTCTGCAGGCCTGGGTGTAGAGAGGAGCAGGTGGGACTGGTCAGAGCTGGAACAAAGTGAGATCAGGCCTCCGTACAGTCATGGGGAAGCTGGGCTTTGCTGGCTGGGGACAGCCCCTGACCCTCCCAGCTCTTTCTCCACGCAGGGCTCCTTTGCCAGGCCAGCGCAGTCACGGAGGAGCTCTTCCTGTGGTGTGGCCTACACATTCCACCCTGTCCTCTGTGGATGGACATGGCCAGGGCATCCAGTGTGTCCCTGCCTGACCTGAGTGCTGTCTGCCAACACCTGCCATGCTGGAGCAGAGGCCAGAGAGGCCATGAGGAGTCTGTGTCCACTACAAGTTACACTGTTGTAGGCTGCCGAGGTTGGAACAGAAGCAAGAACACTGTCTGAGATCAGACACCCTGGGTCTCAGGAGCAGCTCTGCCACTTGGCCATCTGTAACCAGGGGTTTCCCGGTGAGTCAGCAGCCCTGCTGAGACCCGCTGTGGCCCAGATGCTGGAGCCCACTGGTGACGGGACACTCTTACCTCAGGCTGTGAACCCCACACAGACCACCATTCTCATTTACCCAGCCACACACACTCATCCCTCACACGACTCTTACCTAGTCATTCCTATACCTTGCCACACCTCACTGATATACCACAAGCACTCACACCCTAATATTCAGCAACCAGGCTGCCTGGGTGACTGGCCCTCCCCATGCTGCCTGTGAGGCTGCTCTGTGTGTCCGTGTCCCTCTCATGGATTTCCACCTCCTATTTGTGTGCAGCAGGCTGGATGCCCTGAGCCACTGCAGACCAGCAGCAGGAGTCTGAGTCCGGTGGGCCTGAGAAGGGAGGTGCATCCAGGACACCAAAGACTCTTCGCTGAGGCTTTCTGGCTTTTGGGCTTGTTTGCTTCTTAAAAAAATGTTTTTATTGCCAGGCATGGTGGCTCACGTCTGTAATCCTAGCACTCAGGAGGCAGAGAGAGGCGGATTGCTGAGTTCGAGGCTTGCCTGGTCTACATAGCGAGCTCAGGGCCAGCCTGAACTACAAGGCGAGAACCTGTCTCAAAAAAATATGTTTTTATTAGTATATATTTACAGTGTATAGTGATTACCTTCATCATGAGGAGTTGATATAACTTAATTTTTTCCATCCTCTGTTCCTTCCCTCTCTCCCCATTCCTTCCAACTCTTGATCTTCTTTCCATTTGCAAAAGCTCCATTTTCATCATTTTTCCTGTTTAATTCATTTTTTTCCATCCTATCTTTCACTTTTCCACTTTTCCATTTCCATCTTCTGCTTTTCTCTTCCTGCATGAGAAACCATGTGATATTTAATCTTATGTTTCTGACTTACTTATTCAAAAGTTATGGTTTCAAGGTATATTCTATTTACCTACAAATGCCTCAAGTTTATCCTTTATGACGTAGTAGTACTCTGTGGTCTATAAATACACATTTTCTTTATCCATTCATGAATTGATGGACATATAGTCTGTTTCCAAAATCTAGCCATTATAAATTGTCCCACCCTAAAGATGGTTGTGCACGTATCAGTGCAACATGATGCCTTAACTCTTGGGAAGATGTCTAGAAGGGGGAGGGCTGGAGCAAAGGCAATTTCTATTTTTAGTTTTCTGAGGAATCACAATGATTCCAGACTTCTGTACCAGCGGTTGACACACCTACCAAAGGCAGACTTGCTTTCTGACAAGCATGTGTCCTGGGGGTTGCTTCCAGGATGCCTCTGGTCACGGTCGTGGGTACTGAACTCTAGGACGCTCAAGTCCTTATATAAGAAGGTGTAATGCAGTGGTAGTGAACCTATGGCATGCTTGTTGTTTTCTTTTAAGACAAAAGATGTTAGCATGTGAATTGTTCTGTTCTAAACTAAAACCTCAGTACTCAGGTTGAACTGCAGTGTTGGCACTTTGTTATAGACAAGCGGGTTTTAGGTTGCAGTTTGGGCACTCATCTCTAGAAGGTTCACCATCAGAGGCACAGCGTTTGCATATAAGCTGTGCACATCCTGCTATTCTATTCTATTCTATTCTATTCTATTCTATTCTATTCTATTCTATTCTATTCTATTCTATTCTATTCTATTCTATTCTATTTGTTTGTTTATTTATTTTGGTTTTATGAGACAATGTCTTATTATGTAGCGCAGGCTGGCCTGGAACACTTGGTGATCTTTGGTGACCCTCCCGCCTCAGCTGCCCAAGTGCTGGCACCGTAGCTGTGCCACACCACATCCTGCCCCTCCCATAAATTTTCAGTCATCTCTGAATCACCTATAGTACCTAGTATAATTGCTGTGTAAGTAGTTGTCATACTGCACTGTTTAGAGAATAGTGACAGTAAGGAATTTGCACATGTTCAGAGTAGGTATGTTTTATTTACTGTATTTTTGACCCAAGATTGTTTGAATTCACACGTGTGAGGCCCAGAGTACCTTTTCCTCATCAGTGTTAGGAATGAAGAAGCATTGGAGTTCCGGAGAGACTGAGCTCACTTCCTGACCCCCGAGGGAGAGGAGCCTGTGAGGTTGTGGGCAGTAGCCAGAAAGCAGCAGATGAGGGGCTTGTACTGGACGGGGGGTTGGAACCCAAGGAGTCCCTCAAAGCTGGGGTGGGGCAGCTGACTGGCCCAGGCCAGGGCTCCAGCCTTCTCTGTCCCCACCCGTGTCAGAGAAGGCCGTCCTGTGGTTGGGCCCGCGGAAACATGGTGTGGTCACTCTCGCTGGGCATGGGCCCTGCGGCCAGGCCTGCCTCCTGCTTCACTGCAGCTGTCCTGCTCCTTTCTCTTAATGAAATGAACATTGCAATCCCCACATTCCTTTCCCAACCAGAGCACCGAATTTACCACCAAACACGCCTCCCCGAGGAAGGAGGAGACGGAGCAAGAGAGCCAAACGTTTGAGCTGAATTTTATAAAATTGTTTGCTGTATTGTTTTGTCCTTGGATTTTTTTTTTCTGTCTGGAAAATGGCGAAAGAAACATCTGCTGTGCTCGGCAAACTTTCTGAACAGGCCTAGAGCGGGTTGCTTTTGTTTCCTGCATTTATAAGAACGGGCACCCAGTCAGCTCTTGCTTAATCTGTAGCCCCGAGAGGACCGGGGGAAGCCAGGTAACCAGCAAAGGATCATCGGAGAGGCTGCTGTGTCACCTCTGGGCCGGGCCAGGGTGGGGAGCAGGGAACCCCACTTAGTTGTCTATTCCTAAGCCTCATCTTCACACTGCCATCCCTTCCAGGCGGAGAGGAGGCAGGGCCCAGGCAGGTGGCAGCAAGAAGGCAGCCCAGGAGGACAAGCAGGTGACAGATACAGCAGCAGTGAGTGCAGTCTCTGGTATGCAGATGGGAGTCTTTTCATGCTTGTTGGCCGTCATGGCACCTCATGCTCCCTGTGGGGATACACTGAGACACAGGCCTGTTAACATGTCTTCAGTCTTTGGAAGGGTTGTGTTCAGGTCTGACTTGTGGTCAGACAGGGAAGGGTAAGATAATTGGATCTTACACATCTAGACTCTGGTGTAGATTACAGAACTGGTAGGCACATCCTGCACTTCCATTTTTCAGATGGGAACCTTCATCTCTACCCTGATCCTATGAAAGAAGAAGCCCGTAGGAGGCAGGAGAAATGGCAGAAGAGGCTTTTGAGCCCAGCGTTGGTACCAGGGTACAACCTGAGAGTGGGTAGGGGATGGTGTACGAGAGGAATTACCACACAATTTCTACAACTTGATGGTTCTTCAGTAGACGATGCCAGCTAACCACACCTGCCCTTCTGTGGGTATGGCTCAGCCAGCCATGCCAGCATCCACTGCCAGGAGGGCAGGGCTCCCTCCTTCCTCCAGATGTGAGGTGGGAAGTTGTTGCAATGGAAAGAGGAATAGAGAAAAATCCACTGGTTCTCCCCTGACCTCCCCTGTGCCTGCAGAGCAAGGAGAGGACGGCAGCACAGGGGAGCCTGCCGAGGTTCTGTAGGCCTGGGACTCTGAGGCAGAGCAGGCAGTCAGAGCACACTCAGGAGAACCCTGTGCACCCTCCCCAGCCGCTGTGGCATGGGACTAGGATGCAGAGACACACAGCCACACATGATCCAACTCCCCTCCCTGCTTAAATCAAGGCACCTTGAGTAGATCTTCCCTGCAGTAGAGATAAGCATGGGCTCTGAGACGGCGCAAGCCAAGCCAGGGGAGTTTTCCCCTAAAAATACTTAGTTCTGAACAGTTTCACAAGGGTAGGAGAGCAAAGATGGGAGCCTGAACAAGCAAGTAGCCTCACCTGCTGTAGGCTGAGGTGGACAGGCCTGCCTTGTCTGAGCTGCTGCGCCCCCACCCAGGGTTCCACTGCACACACCTGCAGCCTCCTCCTGGGTGGGAGGGCTCAGGTCTGTCCAGCACCGTGGGCTGGCTGCGTGTGGGTGAAGGGTTCCTGTATGGATTCCTATTAACCCAACGCATATGGGCAAACCTCTCTCTACGTAAGGGTGTGGTACAGACTGCTCCTGACAGCTCATCTCTCGCCATCCTCTGGAGAACATTCTGGCCCGAGTCATCAGCAGAGATCCTGCGCGCCTGACTATGGGGCTTGGATTCTCCTCCATCTATGTAGCCAGAGAGTTACTTAGGATGAGGGCTAAAGCCTTCAGAGACTTGATGGGTCCTGATTTTCTTCTTCATCTTCCATCTGTATCCATGATGAACATGTAGCAACCAGCAACTACGAGTATGTATGAAGCTCTCAAAATTTCACCTCAGTGGTTGAGGAACTGAATTGCAAATGTATTTGATTGTAATGGATTTGAATTTGGGAGGAGAGTGCTTAGTTCCGCCTGCCTTGACAAATAAATCCACAACAGGGAAATCTGGCTCAAGAGAATGAAACATAACTAAATTGTCTTCTTATTATGACACCCTTTACCCAAAAATAACGGCCACCCTGACTTACAAAAAAGGAGTCTGTTCCTCTGGCTTCTGAACTCATCTAAATGAGCTGTGCATTGTGTCTCCTCCCAGGTCTGACTGGTCTGGTTACATGCTGTCTGTGAGGGTTGTCCATGCTGTCATGCGGAATGGGGCTTGTTCATTGTCCTTGGCATTTAGGATCCTATTCTGTGACTATGTTGAACTTCATCAGGGTTCCTGTTGATGGGCATTTGGGAACTTTCCAGTTAGGGGTAGGTGGATGATTTTTCCATAAAATGTTTGTTGCCAGAAGCTCCTAAGAAAGGAGGAGTTTGGCAGTGAAAGATGATAGTCTGAAAATCACCCATGCATTTGAGAGCTTCCTCTCTGTATTATGTGTGTGTGTGAATGGTCCGCTCCTGTGGTTGTTGCCAAGTACTTGCAAGCAGCTGTGCTGACGTATATGACCATCAGTAGTGCAACAGGGCTCTGCTTGTTCTTGGGAAGACTGAGTACTTTTGGTTGGTTTAGTTTTCATCATCCTGAAGCAGGTGTAGATTTAGTGCATTTCTGTTTTAACTTTGTCAGCTCATATATCCATGAGGACTGTATTAGTTAGGTTTTTCCAGGGACAGAACCAATGAGACATGTAGACTACCGTGTGTGTGTGTGTGTGTGTGTGTGTGTGTGTGAGAGAGAGAGAGAGACAGAGAGAGAGAGACAGAGAGAGAGAGAGAGAGAATTGGAATTAGTGATGAATTTCTGTCTACACACACATACACACACAAGAATTCTTCCAGCATTGGCCTGTGGACTTGAGCTCAGCATTAACACTTTCCTGCATGTGTAGCCTGCTGGTTTGTCCTGCAGTTCCTTTATCTTTTTGTGATCAAAGTTTGATCTAGGAATCTTCAGTTTAGAGTGGGCATGTAGTCCAGTGGTTGCAGCACCTGCCTGGCAAGCCTCATGTCCTGAGTTTAATCCCTGGTACCAAAAATAAGAATCTTTATTTTTCTGTTTATAAGACAAATTTACTTGTAAGTTGAGGTTTTTTCTCTGTCTTGATAGTTTACTTGTCAGGTGTTGCCATCAAGTGTTTACTGGCATCATGTATTCCCTGTAATGTAATCTGTGCTACAAAATGGAACTTTAAAAGTCAGAGTTCTTCTTTTAGAGATAAACAACTTCTCCAAACTTCCTCCTGCTAGGTGCATTGTCAACACTCCCTTTTCAGCCCCAAAGGGCCAGAATGTGTGGATGCTAACCCAGGAGTGGGGCCTCCTTGGATTTGGTTGGGGCCCGAAAAGGAACCTGAGCATATGAACCTAAGTGGCTGCTAACAGCAGTCTTGAAGAAAATTGTCAGCAAAGCACTGGAGGAGGGGTGTTTGGTGATTATTGATTTGGTTACTTTTATTTGCATCACGCCACTCAGATCTTCTGTTTTCCCTTTTGTTGCTGTGGTAGAATATGTTTTTAAATAAACTTTAAATGGTTTAAAATACATTTTCATTGGATGGCATAACTTTATTTATAATCATTTTATTTTATAATTTTTATAAGAACCTTTTTACTTCTGATATTGAAAATTTACCTATATATCTCTTATACATTTGCTTTATAATCCCAGGATTTAACTATATATTTATCATCTTCTTTCTTTCTCTCTCTCTCTCTCTCTTTTTTTTTCTTTTTTTTTGAGACAGGGTCTAGCTCTGTAGTTCAGGCTGGCCCTGAACTCACTATGTAGCCCAAGCTAGCCTCAAACTCTCAGAAATCCTCCTTCCTCTGCCTCCTGAATGCTGGTATTAGAAGTATGAGCCACCACACATGGCACTGTGGTATGTGGTGACCAGCCCATGGACTTCCTTAGCAACACTGGGGTTCTAGAAAGAAGCTATCTGGAGGAATTTTGATTGTCTAGTGAGGATACAGTCTCTGCCTTGGGCCAGTTAGTTTGAAGGAGAGAAGTAGAGAATATGACAACTGGAAAGAGTGCTCCTGGGCCCAGAACAGATACAGACTTCAGAAAACTATCCCTTCAGTCTATGGCCATACTACTCTGAACACCCTGATCTCAGAAGCTAAGTGGGGTTGGGCCTGGTTCGTACTTGGGTGGGAGAAACTATACCTTCAGAGGAGCTGGAAATTGCTCTGGTTAATTTGCTGCAGGACACAGTTGAGAATGGCAGGGAAGCCATGCACTTGGCAAAATGTAACAGCTAGATGTGGTCAGAGAGAGAAGATCCTTGCCAATGCTACTCTCATTGCAGGTAGCTTTGGTTTCATCAGAAGCTCTGCCTCCCCAAAGAGTGTCATAGGAGCCCTAACTCTGTGTGGGCAAGCTTGGGATAGACATGCTTAGCAGTCACGTGTGATGAATAGATGCCCATAGACAAACAAAACATATGCACTAAACTGGAAAGTATAAATGATATAAAGATAATACAACTCCTGACCTGTTAGATATCAAACGTGGAATTTGATGTCAAAGAATAAAGTCGTGAGCCAAAGGAAGAAGTTTGGAGAATTTTATTGCAAGTAAGAGGAACAAGATTAGCTCCTGGATTTCAGGTGTCCCAAGTGGGTAGACACTGAGGCCATTGATCGGTAACATTTTCCACAGCAAAGTCATGATATGGGTACAACGTGGGTCAAACTATAATCAACCTATGAGATTATAAGTAGTTAACACCAACCCAGGAGGGAAATAGTCACATAGTAAGGGTGTATGGAAAGAACAAAGGCATTCTGGGAAAGAGTGTGTCCAAATGGTCTGGTCAGCCACATGGACATCTGACACTTTTCTGGACTTCTTGGACCAGATGGTGCTACTTACAGTATAATGTCAAGTTACTGCTTATCCCTCAGGGTGCCATGCTGGCCTGGTTGCTAAATCTTGAAGCCTGGCATTATTCAGATGCACCCTCAGTCAGTTCTGATGTCTTTACTTTTCCACTGATGTCCTTGAGGGCCCAGTCCCCTCTCTGACTGTATATTAATTTCTATCTAACTTAGCTATCTATAATATGATTATGGGGAAAAATCAGTGGACCAGAACTAAATTTAGCAGAAAAGAATTTCAGAAGATCAACTATAAATTTGTTCACAAAACTAAAGGAAAACAATGCTAAAGGAACAAAGTGAATTATTGTGTTTTATAATGTTATATTACATAAATATATAGTTTATAGACAAAATAATATATTAATATATAAACATATTTTATATATTTTTAAAAGCACATTAATGTTATACCAATGTTAATATATGATATTAAGACATGTTATAAAAATAAGCCTCATGCAGTTAAGAGGCACAGGAACTGAAAAGCTTCCTTGCAGGGAGTGACCACAGATGGCAACTAGCAGGAGAAACATTGTCTGAGAAGACAGGTGTGGAGATTGGGCGAGTTGAACAACAGCGGCTAAGAAAGAATGGATGAAGTGAGTAGAGCCTCAGAGGAGCCCGAGACATCACGCAGCACATTCACAAGGGCGCCAGGGGAGGCGGGAAGAGCGAAAAGTATTCTGAGCTTTGTGGCGTATGTCTCCCTGGAGTCATGGAAACAGCAGTCTGCGTATCTGGCAAACGCAATGAACTCCATGTGGGATAAATGCGAAGAGACCAAATGGATGCGTCTTAGGGAAGTACTGAAAGCCAAACAGAGAACAGTTGAAAGCAGGAAGAAATAAAAGACCAATCAGGTATAAGAGCATCTCAGGAAAGCTAACTGCTCACCAGCTGCAATGAGGGAGCCAGGAGCATAGAGCAGCATCCGGGTCCCACAGGGAGCAGGGAGCAGGGAAAACTGAACACAGCTTCCAAAACGATGGCTAAGTACTTTCCAAGGTAAAGGTCACTAAAAGGCCTGGTGGTTCACAGGCTAATAAAGAGCAGGAAGGTCTTCAGGTTAAAAGTGAGTGATTCCAGATGTTCACTCAAACCCACATGAAAAGCCAGAGAGCGCATGAAGGTTGTCCGCACTCTCCAAGCCCACAGAGTGTGGACGCACATTTCCTTCTTTTCTTCTTATAACTGTTTGAAGAGCAGCTGTTCAGAAGACATGTCCACAGTGTAATGGTGGATCCACAACATGTGGGAATATAACACATGTGTGATGTACCTGCTGTTAATAATTATAGAAGGGAGGTCGCCAGGGTATACTGTATCAGATCAAGAAAACAACTACACATGGGCTGGAGATTTAGCTCAGTGGTTCTGGCGGCTGCCTTGCAAGCACAAGGTCCTGAGTTTGATCCCAGTAACCGCATATAATTTTGGGTGTGGAGACTCACGTCCACCAGCCATCAATACCACATACCACAGTGCCGGGTGTGGTGGCTCACGCCTGTCATCCCAGCACTCAGGAGGCAGAGACAGGAGGATTGCTGAGTTCAAGGTTTGCCTGGGCTACATAGTGAGCTCAGGGCCAGCCTGAACTACAAAGCGAGACCCTGTCTCAAAAACAAACAAACAAAAAACAACTATACATAGTAAAGTAATACTTTTAGCAATGTACTGTATAATTTGTAAACATTTGTGGACACAGTGTTCATAATAAGGAAGGAAGGGTAGAGGATATTGGGTAACATTCCTACATGTAACTGGAATTAAACTGATTTTCAAGTAACATAGAATAAAATGCAAACTCTAGAGAAACCACTGAAAAAGGTTCAATAATATGGTAGAAAAGGTTAAAGAAACTAAAACTCTACAGTAGAAAATATTCACTTACAAAAGAAAGTAGCAAAGGAGGAATAGATAGCAAAAGTGATAGGAGGTCTTGCTCTGGGTTTTGTGATTCTCAAAGTTCATCTGTTACAAACTTAGAGTTGAGACCCTGAAAGGATGATCTGTCCCAGGCTCTGCTCCAAGGAATGGACCAAGGCTGTGATTATGAGAGTGAGATCGCTGCCACAAGAGTGAATCTATTATAAAAGCCCATTCAGACACAGCTGGACGCTTCCTGACCTTTCCACCTCTGCCACATAAGGACAGAGCACAAGAGCCCCAAGCAGACATGAGCCCCTCAGTATTGGATTCTTTTCTCCATAACTGCACAAAATAAATCTATATTCTTTACCGAGTCTCAAGTATTCTGCTGTAGAAACACAAAATGGACTTCAGAGAGACATGTAGTAGACAAAATGAAAATGGAAAACATAAATTCAACCATAGCAACAAGAAGACTAAATATAAATGGGTTGAATAACCCAATAAAAGGTGCAGATTATGGCACCCAGAAAAATGAAATATCTAGGAATCAACCTAACAAAGGAAGTGAAAGACCTCTACTCTGAAAACTATAGGACTCTGAAAACTGAGATAGAAAAGGAAACCAGAAAGTGGAAAGATATCCCTTGTTCCTGGGTCGGGAGAACCAACATTGTCAAAATGGCTATACTCCCACAACAACTATATAGATTCAATGCAATTCCAATTGAAATTCCAATGGTATACTTCACAGAGCTAGAGAGAATAATACAAAAATTCATCTGGAACCACAAGAAACCTAGAATAGCAAAAGCAATTCTAAGCAACCACGACATGGCAGGGGGTATTACAATTCCCAATTTAAAACTCTACTATAAAGCCGCTGTGATACTGGCAAAGTAACAGACCCGAGGTACTGTGGTACTGGCAAAGTAACAGACCCGAGGACCAGTGGAATAGATTAGAAGACCCAGAAACAACTCCAGATACACTAAGCCACCTTATCTTTGACAAAGGAGCCAAATATCCCCAATGGAAGAAAGACAGCCTCTTTAACAAATGTTGCTGGAAAAACTGGGCTTTAGCCTGCCAAAAGCTAAAGCTAGACCTATCTCTTT
>PVIC010039348.1:0-17186 GCA_004025085.1 Thryonomys swinderianus
CTCGCAAGCGTAAGGACCTGAGTTCGATCCCCGGTTACCACATATAATGCTGGGCGTGGCGGCTCACGCCTGTAATCCCAGCACTCGGGAGGCAGAGACGGGAGGATTGCTGAGTTCGCGGCGGCTTGCCTGGGCACCATAGTGAGCTCAGGGCCAGCCTGAACTACAAAGCAAGACCCTGTCTCCAAAAAGCAAAAAAAAAAAAGAGTGCTGGGCTTACAAATGTGTGCCACCACACAAGGCTCAGATTTCCATTTTAGAAGAGCACTCTGACAGTTTGGGAGATGCTCTAGAAAAAAAAGAGATCTACTAGATCGACTAGATCTTGAACAGATCGAGCAAGACAAAGTATAGGTCTTAGCAGGGCTCTCCCTGCTAATGCATTTGGTTAAATGTTTGGAAGATTCCTAACTATATAGACAAGTTGACTTTAAAAATGCATTACCAGGGTCAGGGATTTAGCTCAATGGCACCTGCATAGTAAACACGGGGTCCTGAGTTTGATCCTTAGTACCAAAAAAGAAAGAAAGAGAAAAGAAAGAAAGAAAGAAAGAAAGAAAGAAAGAAAGAAAGAAAGAAAGAAAGAAAGAAAGAAAGAAAGAAAGAAAGACAATGAAAGAAACATTACCAAACCTATATGACCATGAAAGATGACTGATAAAGATTTAGAAGTGAGTAGAGCAGAGGTTAAATGTTTTCTACCCAATCTGTAACTGAAAAGACTTTTCGTAATGTTCACGGCCCATCTGCTCCTGTTCAGGCCTAAGACCTATCTCTTCATGCCCTTATTGTTGAATATACTGTTTTTTGCTAGTTTACATTTCCCACTGCAAGAAAAACATAGCACCACAGTGATTATTCACAATGTCATGGCTCTTGGTAAGTTATTTGAATAGCAGCCATACCAATCTCAGTGCTCTCTCAGGCCCCTAGCGTGAGTTATCTCATGCTGGGTACATCCTGACTCTTGACATAGCACTATCTATCATGTGCCTGGGAACACTGCTTTCAGTGACTCTCAGAGATGTTGTGATGCTTGCTGATGATGACCACAGATGCTTGTCTTACATAGGAAAATGGGAGTAGCAACTCATTTTCTGTGCATGTTAAACATTATTAAAATTTTATACTATAAATGTAAAATAATACATATTCCATGCCTGCCTTTTCTTGTAGTCTTCAGGCTGTAAGCACTGCTCTCCTAGAGTGTCTTTTCCTATAATGTTGTATGCCTTCCATATTGCCACCTGTAGGCAGGGAGGAAGGAGCCTGTGAGCCAGGCAGGAAAAGTGCTGTCCTATTCATTTAAAATCTCTCTCCTCCATCTGGTAGGTTGTAAGATCCACCTGGGAGAGCAGGTGTCAGAGGCAAGAGAGGATACTGATCAAACAGATGTTCTGAAAGTGTATTGGAAAACTCAGGCCACTTTCTTTTTTTGTTTTGTTTTTTGGTTTTTTTTTTTTTGAGACAGGGTCTCGCTTTGTAGTTCAGGCTGGCTCTGAGCTCACTATGTAGCCTAGACAAGCTTAGAACTCAGCAATCCTCCTATCTCTGCCTCCCGAGTGCTGGGATTACAGGCATGAGCCACCACGCCCAGCACTGTGGTATGGGGTATTGATTGCTGGTGGGCGTGAGTCTCCATGCCCAGCATTGTATGTGGTTACCGGGGATCGAACTCAGGACCTTGCACTTGCGAGGCAGGCACCAGAACCACTGATCTAACCCTCCGGCCCTCAGGCCACTTTCTTGAAAATTTTTAATTTTCTCTTTTCCTCAGGAATTCAATTCAAATGTTTGCTAGTTCTTAGTAGATATCTCCATGAGATCACAATTAAATTTTATGGAATATTGGGCCAGAGATTTAGCTCAGTGGTTCCAACACCTGCCTCGCAAGTGCAAGACCCTGAGTTGGATCCCGGTAACCACATACAAAGTTGGGCGTGGTGACTCACACCCACCAGCCATCAATACCACATACCGCAGTGCCAGGCGTGGTGGGTCACGCCTGTCATCCCAGCACTCGGGAGGCAGAGACAGGAGGATTGATGAGTTCGAGGCTTGCCTGGACTACATAGTGAGCTCAGGGCCAGCCTGAACTACAAAGCGAGACCCTGTCTCAAAAAAAAAAAAAAAAAAAAAACACCACACATCTGTGAGTCCTATACACCTATCTTTACCTCTTTGTTAAAGAGGGTGTCTTTCGATTCCATTTAAAATATACTTGGCGATTACTTATTTTTTCTGGAAAGTACTCATGTAGTAGGATTTGTTTTGTTTTGTTTTTAAAATTCCTTTAGTAAATGGATCCAGGAAGGTTTACTGTTTTCTGGAGAAGAACAAAGAGCTATTGTGCCTTGAAGTGAAATGGCTGAAGGCAAGGGAGGGTGCCCTCTGCCTCAGAGATGAAAGGGCTGCTTTGAAAGTCTTGCTAACTGACCCTATTTCATTATTCTGTGAAGCCCAACACTGAAAGCATTTAAAACAGTGGCAGTTTGTATCTCACAGGTAAGATGATTCAACTGAAATAATGCCTTGTCTATCTGTCCTGAAGCTTCTGTAGGCTGCCAACTGCAGGAGTGTTTACAAAAGCTGTAAAAAAGAAAACTGAAATGGGTTGTGATGATTCCAGCTCAACCCTGTCTCCTGAAGAAAATGCAGAATAATTGAGAAGAGTTTCTTTTTCAGTGGGCTGCAAAGAAAAGAGGCCTGGCTGAAAACTGGGGAGGAAGGGGAAGAGACAAGAATGAGCCAGGGCCAGAGCAGAGGGGAAACTGCTTTGCCCCCTTTTCTCAGTGGTGCTCACAAAGAAACCCTGGGGTTCGTGCTCCCATGTCTTAGCAGTCATGGAGAAGATTTCACTTGAGTAGAGCTGTCTGGACTTGCTCCTATTGCTCTCCTTTCCTTCTGCCACCCACAGTGCTACCTGCAAGGTCTCTCAGGTCAAGGAGTGCTTGTCACCAGCCCGCCCAATGCTTGTCCATCATGATACAGCTCATTGTCACTTTCTCTGAAACTTCCTAGTAGCTTTTATTTAGGATTCAGCTATATTACTGTCACGTGCATTTTGTGCCTTGCTCTTGATTGCATGTGTATCTAATTATTTATTTATTTTTTTGTGGTACTAGTGACTTAACTCAGAACCTTGCACTTGCAAGGTAGGTGTGATGCCACTGAGCTAAATCCCTGGCCCACATATGTATATTTTTTTTTTCTTGACGCAGGGTCTCGCTTTGTAGTTCAGGCTGGCCCTGAGCTCACTATGTAGCCCAGGCAACCTTGAACTCAGCAATCCTCCTGCCTCTGCCTCCTGAGTGCTGAGATTACAAACGTGAGCCACCACACCTGGCATTGTGGTATGTGGTACTGATTGCTGGTGGGTGTGAGTCACCCTGCCCAGTATTGTTGTATGTGATTACCTGGGATTGAACCAGGGATTTTGAGTTTGCTAGGCAAGTGCCGGAGCCATTGAGCTCAATCTCTGACCTGACATATGTGTATTTTAATAGGATAATCCTATAGACATTACTCTTGTCTTCTCTACACTTGAGTCTCTCATACCATTGTAGTTGATTTTTCTCATATTGGATATTAGTTGAAAATTCCATGTGCTCGATGGGTTTCTGAACAAATATGCATATTTTCTTGACCATTTTGAACTTTTTTGAAGTATCTGTCTGTGTCTTTTATCTACTGTCTATTGAATTGTCTGATTTTCTTGCTAATTTGTAGGGTAGTTTGTATATTTTGAATAAGAATCTTTTGCTGGCTTTAAGTGTTACAAGTATCTTTGCATATTCTGTGGCTTTCCTTTTCACGTAAAGATAGCTTGTGGGAAGAAACAGTTCCTAATTTTATGAATTCAAATTTATCATTTTGTTAGTAGCTAGTGTTCATTGTGTCCTAAGAAATCTTTGCACGACCCTCAATCACTAAGGTTTTTTTGATTTTTTTGTTAGAGAAATTATTTTCCTATCCATCGTATGAGGAATAACTTTTGTGAGATATGCAAATAAATACTATGGCCACCAAGATCACTGTCAACAAGCCTAGTTTTATTTATAAACATGTAATAACTCCCCATGTTATTTCTCAACCACTTATCTCTTATATTGTTAAGAGAATTCTGGTGCAGAAAGTTGATACCATGTGCCTACATAGAACTTACTTCTTGGAGGCCATCTGAGCAAAAAGCTACACTAAAAAGGCAAAAAACAGTATTTTCTTGAAAAATCCTTGTGTTAAACAGTTTCAGATTAAAATTCAAGTCTGATTTTTTTTAAAGTTACTCATTACTTTGACACTTAATTTCAGCTTTAATTTCCTGACTTGGAAAATGAAATTGAGTTTTAAATGTTCACCATAGACTGACCTTCATGGCAAGTTATTCCATTTCATCCTCCAAATGCCTGCACCTATGAATTGTTAATATCCTAACTCCTTTTAAGATAATAAATAGAGAGGACCACCCAGGGAGGCACGGGTATACACAGGAGTAAATTCAGGTAGATGAATCAAGCCTCACATATGTAAATTTCTATGTATACTTCCTTACTATTAGAAATCGAAAGCGCTCTTGTGGCAATAAAATGACAAAACCCATGTAAGGTGCTTAGTTCAGTGCTTGATTTTTAAGACCTTAATAAATGCTAGTATTTGTGAGTGCAATGACAATTGAATAACTAATTGTGCTATCCCTACCCTCATGTAATTTGAAAGTTAGACAGAATCCTTAGCTACCTCAACAAGTGACATAGGAAGTCTTTGGAGTTGCAGGTAAAAAAAATTTGAAAATCAGGGCCGGAGGGTTAGCTCAGTGGTTCCGGCGCCTGCCTTGCAAGCTCAAGGTCCTGAGTTCAATCCCCGGTAACCACATATGCTGGGCGTGGAGACACGCCCACCAACAATCAACACCGCATACCACAATGCCGGACGTGGTGGCTCACGCCTGTAATCCCAGCATTCGGGAGGCAGGGACAGGAGGATTGCTGAGTTCGCGGCGGCTTGCCTGGGCACCATAGTGAGCTCAGGGCCAGCCTGAACTACAAAGCGAGACCCTGTCTCAAAAAGTAAAAAAAAAAAAAAAGAAAAGAAAAGAAAATCATGAAATAATATGATTGGAGCTAAAAACATTGATAGGACAACCAGTACCATAATCTTAATTATCCTTCCAGCAATTATTTATGGAGGGCTTAATATCCACCAGAGCTCTTTTAGGAGCTGTTTGCATATAGTCCAGTACAACACTCCAATTCTCTGTTCTGTGGAGTTTTCACTGTTGTGCTGACTGGTTATATAAACATAAATATACCAGTAAATATGTAATATTTTAAGAGTGCCATTAAGATAAAAATGTAGATTAGAGATTAGAGAGAAAGAGATAGAAGAAAAATGGGATTCATTTATGGATAGAGAGGTCAAAGAAGATGACTTTGGTGATGTAACATTTGCTTAGATTCTAAAACAAGCACAGAAGGAAGACATGATGCTATTCAGGGGTACGGGGCTGAGTATATGTTTCTGATACCCTGAAGTAGGGATGTGTTGAAAACATTCAAGGAAGAGCAAGGAGTCCAGTTTGATGGGAGCAGAGTAGAGTGAATGTGGCAAAAAAATGAGACCAGTGTAGCATGTGGGGCCAGGTCATGGAAGGCCTCAAGTCCTTGGAAAGAGAGAGCATTTGTGAGAAGCAGATTTGCACAGCTATGAGCATAGTTGCTATCAGCAAGTTCTCTCACTTCAAATTCTAGTTTTACATTTGTGTAACCTTGAGCATTTTTTATGCCTCAGTTTCCTTATCTGCAAAACGGAATTAATATTATCAAATTAGATTGAGCATCTTCTGGCAGGCTCATAGAATCTAGGTAGAAAGGTGAAATTATTCATAGAAGGTATGAAGACTTCATTTGAATTAATACCAAAAATTTTTGTATTAACTGCAGATAGTCATGTTTCAGATTATTATCATGAAAATATTCATAAGAGTATCACTGGCTAGTCAGTGATGAATGTTTTTGTTTTTATTTTTTGTGATACTAGAGATGGAACCCTGGGCTTTCACAATGAACAACAGCCCAAGTCTTTCTTATTTCTGAGACAGTCTTGCTAAATTGTTCAGTCTGTGGTTGCATTTGTAGTCTTCCTGCCTCAACCTCCCATAATTCTGAGATTACTAGTGTGCGCCACTGCACCCAGACATTAATAGAATTTCAGTTAACAAATGGTTTGCACATTCGCACTGAGCTTCTAATGACAGCTGAAAATGGACCCGATCTGATCATGTATTAAAATAAACTTGCATCCAGACAGGTCCAGCATCTGCATCAAGATAGTTTAAGTAACATGACTTAAGACAAATCCAACCCAAAAGATGCATCCTACAGAGGACGATAGGGCCTGATGGAACAGCACCCACACCAGTGTTCCACTGTGTAAGGTAACTAGATCTAAGGTCTAGGTGCTTCTGAAAACAACACAGATGGGGTACATCAGGTCAAGATTCTAAGTCAGAAGTAGGATAAGAATAAGTATTTTGTGGGGTTGTTCTTTCTTACTGGAGGGTGATCTCTACTACTGAGTATGTATTAAGGCCAAATAAAACTGTTGGTGCTAATATCTCCAGTGTCTTTGATTTATTTCCTAACACAGAGACAAAAACATAAGTGCAAAGAAAGCTGAGTTTTATATGGATATCATGTTTTCAAATGTAGCATATTTCACTCATACCTCTTACTACATCACTTAGCCATGTTCAAAGCTAAAGAAATTGTTTTTCTCCAAAGTAGTAAGTAAACAAATGGTTCAAGCAGCATTTTGAGGGCTATGAGGTATAGCAAGGGATGAAGTTGATTCTAAGTAGTCTAGTTCCATGCAGCACATATACTGAAGAAGTCTTGCTCTATTCTCACTTATTCAGCCTTCAGTTCTTGAGTATCCACCATGTTGGCCAAGATCATCTCAGAGTTTCATCCTGATGCTACTTTTGCTCTTCCCTCAAACATGGGAGATAAAGAATCACTTAACCAAATTTCTAGGGAGAATAAGTTAATCTGTTTTAGCAAAATGTCCTTGTGAGTCTTTGGGAACTTTTCCCAAAAGGCCAGAAAAGATGGGTAGTAACTGGTCAAAAATACAAATCAGGTGGTAGGGCTAGAGATTTAGCTCAGTGGTTCCAGCACCTGCCTAGAAAGTGTAAGGTCCCTGATTCATTCTTGGTAACCACAATACCAGGTTACAACAATACCAGGTGTGGTGGCTCACACTTGTAATCCTAGCACTCTGGAGGCAGAGGCAGAAGGATTACTGAGTTCAAGGCTTGTCTGGGGTACTTAGTGAGCTCAGGGCCAACCTGAACTACAAAGCAAGACCCTGTCCCAAAAAAAAAAAAAAATCAGGAAATCTGTTCGTGGAAGACATTTACCACTCCTCTCATTTCCCCAGAACCCTTCATTTTACCCTTATTAGGGAAGAGAATGGCTATGCTATAGGCTTCTGGATATCTATGCTTTTTCTGGCCAATAGCTGGATACAAAGGCCTAAGAATTCATTATAGTCTAGGCAAAATATACTCTCCAAATTGCATGTGGTTTGCTCCATATCATAAACCTAGGTCACAAGAGTGTGCTGGAGCTTTGGACTAAGTCCAACTGAATAGAACATGCTTCTTTGCCCAGTGTCATTTTCTGTGTGTATATTTTCCTTTAGGACAGAGTTTAGAGGTGCAGGGTTCTTTGGCCATCAACCCTTCTATCTTATATTCTTGACAGCATAGATTTGGGAGAACAAAATGGCATGTCCCTGGGCATCAGAATTTAGGGAGCAGAGACCTTCAGTGGATGAGGAAGTCTTTGTAGCATATGGATGATATTTATATTCAAATATTTATATTCAATATTTATATTCCAGTTGACCAAGGCTTAAAATGCTGGGCCAGCAAAGAGCTGTGAGGGCCAGGGCAAATTCATCAGTGAGCTCTGCCTGAAGGATCTAGATGCTCTAGCTGCCTCTTCTTTGGAATCTCAGCCAAGAAAGTCAAGCCAGGAGGATGAGATCATTGTTGCCTTATTAACGTCCCACATGCAACAAAAGTGGGTGGTGCAAAGAACTCTTTTTCCACAGAACATTCTGTTTTAATGCTCAGTCAAACAAGGACAAATGCATTTCAAAATGTGTGACATTTTAGCAGGAGGCAGGTATTGGTCCACTGCTGGAGCCAGCCAGCAAGATCGGACAGCACCTAAATTGAGGGGTGAGGATTAAGAAAAACACAAGACAGACAAAGATGGGATCAGGAGGACCTCTCAGTCAATAATGAGCGGGCACCTTGTTTATTGAGAGCTCAATATTTATACAGATTTGAAGGTCTGCAATGTCATCACCATTGGTCTCAGATTGTTTACAAAGATGCATAGTATCAGAGCATTTATCAAAGAAAGTAAGGTTTTAAGGATAAGTATAGATTATCCTGTCTTAGGTTAACTCCCTTAAATTTAAGATATAATTTCCCTATACTTGAATGAGAACCTATACCTCCCTATACTGTTTTCTTTAAAGCAAATCTCAGAGAAATAAATCTACCATATATTCAATCATCCTGCAGAGTTGCAGAATAAGTTAAACTTGTATCTAAACCTAAATGTCACAGGAGGGCACAGCAGCATGTGTCATGATAAAAGAACAATGGTCAGCAGCCCAGGCCAGAGGTTTAAGACTTTTTTTTTTTTTTTTTTTTTTTTTTTGAGACGGGCTCTCGCTTTGCAGTTCAGGCTGGCCCTGAGCTCACTATGTAGCCCAGACAAGCCTCGAACTCAGCAATCCTCCTGTCTCTGCCTCCCAAAAGACTTTCTTAATGAGGCATCCCAATGCAGCAACTCAAACGGTTGCAGATTAACCTTGGGATTTGGGCAGCACTGTTTGACATAGTGCAGATCTCACAATTGCTAGTTGGTACAGCACCCAGTGCAGATCTCCAGGCTTGAAATGAGTCTTCTCTAGCAGAGTCTATTTCCCACAGTCCACAACCCTTTCTCTGTGTGTAAATATAATATAAAATACTCTGAATAGCAAAAGCCCTTTTGCCATAGTGTAGACAAAATTTATTTGATGGCAAAAACAATTCTGATCATTAACCATGTCTCAGAGCACCTGTCTATCACCATTTATGTCAGCTGTGTGCATTTTTGTTGTTTTAAGCTTTTGGTTTATTTTTTTATTTTTATTTTTTTTAGTGGTACCAGGATTGAACTCAGGCGGTAAGTGCGGTATCACTTGAGCTAAATCCCCAGCTTAATTTCATTTTTCTGAAAAGAGTTAAAGCTGCATTTGTAGGTAACAATGAAGAAAAGGAGTAGCTATCGTAATAAATAATGCATTAAGTAAAGTTATTGCAGAACAGATCATGGTTCCTGTCTTAATGAAAAATACAATATCAGAGTCAAAACAACATGTGGCTTAAAAAACAGAGCAGTAAGTCACAGAAGATTTCTATTGAAATTATGAAACAGTGGAAAATAAGAAAACATTGTAAAAAGGAATTTTCTTATGCAATTATGTGATGACCCAAAGACTAGGTCAGGTTGGTAGGCTGAAAGCTCAGGCTGAATTTTCGTGTTCTAGTGTTTTGGTAGAATTCACTCTTCTTCAGGAAACCTTGCTTTTCACTTATAAGACCTTAAACTACTTTGTGTAGGTCTACAAACATTATCAGGGGTCATCTCTGTTACTTATGATCAGTGGGTATAATTCCAGCACTTGAGAGGCTGAGGCAGGAAGATTGCCTCAAGGCCAGCCTGGGCTGTGTAGTGAGTTTAGGACTATTCTCAACTACAAAGTGAGACTCTCTCTAAAAAAAGAAAGAAATAGCAGGGCTTTGTGGCTCATGTCTGTAATCCCAGCACTCAGGAGGCTGAGGCAGGAGGATTACTGTGAGTTTGAGGCTGGCCTAGGCTACATAGTGAGCTCAGGTCCAGCCCAAACTACAAAGTGAGACCCTGTCAGAGAGAAAGAGAGAGACAGAAAGAGAGAGAGAGAAGAATTAGTAGGTTTTAGATGTTAGTCACATGTACAAAATATCTTGCATAGCATCATTTAGCCTAGTGTCTGACCAGCAAGCAATAGTAGTTTGATGGAGTCACTGACGTGGAGTAATAGAGCTAAAGGAGAGCATTCCTACCTGATGCAGCTATGTGCACCTGTACTTCCAGCATTTGGGAGAGCAGGGCAGGGAGACTCAAGAGTTCAAAGCCTGCAAAGGCTATATACTAAAACTCTGTCTCAAAAAAACAAAAAGCATTTCTGCTGATATTGAAGGAAATGAAATCTTGATAAATTTGTTAAAATAATGTGTGACATAAACCTTACCCTAAACCTATCTGTGTTGAAGATAAAGCTCTGTATTGATGTTAACGTTTCCTACCACCAAACATCTGAAAGAAAACATCAGCACCAATGGCTCATGAGAAACCACCCGCAGGTGCTCACAACACTCAACCCAGGTTGTTTGTGTGTAAAGCTGCAGATCACATCGACTCCCCCAAGTGTAAAGGTGTGTGACATTCACCTGTGCAGTACAAGGTAAACAATGAAGTATGAGTAATTAGAGAAATATTTTATGGTGATTCAAGAGCCATCTGATTCTGGCAACAGGGGCTTATTTCAAGACACCTTGAGTTGGAGGAAAAACTCTGTAAAATTATTTTTTTTTTGGCAAACCCTTCCTTTAAACTTTGGAATAATGTTTTCAGTTTTTATTTCATCCCTACATGACATCAGTAATATATCCTTAAAGCAATGAATTTCACAGATTATGGAGAGAACTTCTTTCCAAACCGAATGCTTGCTTCATGAAAGAGGCCCAGAAACCTCGGGCTTCCTTTCAAAAGCTCATTCTGAAGGACTCCTCTCTGTCCCGGTTGCTGCCCATGTTCAAGCTGTGGTTGTTAAATTCACATTAGCAATGAATGAGTATAGGAAACTGTAACTTTTATCTTCTATAGATAACAAATCTTTTTGCCTCTGGCTACTTTCTGGATTTTATCTTAATTGCTAATTTTAGTAATTTGATTATGATGTGTTTTGGAGAGGTGTGTGCATGTAGCTTGCTTGGTATCCGTTGATGTCCTTGGATTCTGTTAGTGTGGCAGAAAGAAATCTCAGATTGTTTCCAAGATTGCCCTGTTTCGGTTTGAGCATTTTGTATAATCCCCTCCCCTTAAAAATGTGTAAAATGTGTGTGGAATGGAGTATGCAGTCCCTAATTAGATTATATTCAGTGGCAAAGTTTTCCTTGTTTTCCCTTTTTATTGGATTGGTACATTTTAGATGTACATAACAGTAACATGCTACGTAGGGAATTTGTACCTGTATATGATTTATCTTGGTGCTTCTTTTCTCCCATTCTCCTCCCCTCACTTCAATTCCTCTTCCCCGCTTTATTTACAAAAGCTTTATTTCCATTTTCCCCTCTATTATTTTTTTCCCTGTCCCTTCTTTCCTTCCCCCTCCCCTCTCCTCTGTTCTCATTTCATTTAGACATTTTCCCATTTCCCAGTGGTTATTGTACATGTTAGTTCTTATTTACACTTTCAGTTTCTCATACCAGGGAAGCCATGTGATATTTGAACATGTATGTCTGATTTATTTCACATAAAAAATGGTCTCAAAGTGCATCCATTTAGTTATCCTTATTTATGGCAGAGTAGTACTCCATTGTACAAAAATCTCTACATCCTTAACCATTTATTGGTTGATGGGCATCTGGGTTGCTTCCAAAATTTAATTATTACAAACTGCCATTATAAACAGGGGAATACATATATCATTGTGGTATGATGCCGTTAATTTTTTCAGGAGAATACCAAGAAGGGTAATGACTGAGTCAAATAGAACCTCTAGTTTTAGTTTCTTGAGGAACCTCCACCCTGATTGCCACAGTGATTACACAGTTTACACTCCCACCAATAGCCAAAAAGGGTTCCTTTTCCCCACAGCCCCACCAGCATTTGTTATTGGTTGTTTTCTTGATAATGGCCATTCTTTCCAGAGTAAGATGGAATCTCAGTATTCTTTTAATTTACATTTCTTGAATGACTAGTGATGTTGAACATTTTTTCACATATTTATTTACTATTTCTACCTCATCTGAGAAGTGTCTACTCATTTGAGATACTCACTTTTGGATTGGGTCTTTCAATTTGGGGGCCTGGGTTATTTCGTTTGTTTGTTTTAGTTCTTTATTCTAGATAGTAGTCCTTTGTCTGAGAAAAAGCTGGCAAAATTTTTCTCCTACTCTCACTCTGTTGGTTGTTTTTCTTGCTGTGTAAAGCTTTTTACTAGGATAAGATCCAAGTTGTTGATTCTTTGTGATATTTCCTGTATAGGCAGGGTTTTATGCATAAAGTTTTTGCCTATTTAAGAGTTCGACCTACTCTATCTTCCAGCAAATTTAGTGTTCCTGATTTAACATTTAGATTTTTGTTCCCTTCAATTTTAGTTTAGTGCATGGTGAAAGATATGAGTCTGGGTTTTATCTTTGGAATATGGAAAGGCAGTTTTTCCAGATTTATTAAAGAGGCTCTTTCTCCCAGTGCAGCTGTTTATTTGGTTCCTTTGTCAAAGATAACATGGCTGAGTATGTATGAAGTTGTTTCTGTATCTTCTAATCTGTTCCACTGATTTTCTGATCAGTTTTTGGTTTTCAGATTTTTTTGTTTGGTTTGGTTTTGGTTTTGGTTTTGGTTTTTGTTGTTGTTGTTGTTGTTTTGAGACACGGTCTCACTTTGTAGTTCAGGCTGGCCCTGAGCTCACTATGTAGCCCAGGCAAGCCGCGAACTCAGCAATCCTCCTGTCTCTGCCTCCCGAGTGCTGGGATTACAGGCGTGAGCCACCATGCCCGGTTTGGTTTTGGTTTTTGCCAGTACATGCTTTTTTTTTTTTTTTTTTAAACACAGTGGCTTTGTAGTATAATTTCAAGTCAGGAACTGTGATGCTTCCTGTCTTATTTTGTGGTCCAGAATTACTTTTGCTGTTCTAGGTCTCTTCTGATTCCAAATGAATTTTAAGATTGTTTTCCCAAGTTCTATGAGATATGCTATTAATATTTTAATCAGTACAACAATTTTGAAAGGCTAGTCACTTTCACTATGGTTATTCGTCCTCCCCAAGAATAAGGGATATGTTTCCCTTTTCTGATACTCTCTTTGATCTCCTTCTTCAGAGTATTATAGATTTCAATGTAAAGGTCTTTTACTCTTTCATTAGATTAATTCCTAGGTATTTCATTTTTTGGGATGCTTTCATGAAAGTTTTGTTTCCCTAATTTCTCTCAGTGAGTTTGCTATTCATGTACCAGAAGGCTATTGATTTTCAAGTCTTGACTTTGTATCCAGATACATTACTGAATTTGGTTAATAATCTAAAACTCTTTGGGTGGAGTGTTTTTTTTTTTTAAATGACAGTGTCTTGCTTTGTAGTTCAGGCTGGCCTGAACTCACTATGTAGCCCAGGCAAGCCTCAAACTCAGCAATCCTCCTGCCTCTGCCTCCCGAGTGCTGGGATTACAAGCATGAGCCACCACGCCCAGCATTGTGGGGTGTGGTACTGATTGCTGGTGGGCATGAATCACCACACCCAGCATTGTATGTGGTTACCAGGGATCAAACTTGAGACTTTATGCTTGTGAGGCAGATGCCAGAACTACTGTGCTAAATCTCCGGCTCCTTGGTCAAGTTTTTTTCTTTTTTTTTTTTGGTGGGGGGGAGTCTTCTAGGTAGAGTGTCACCTCATCTGCAAATAATGACATTATAACTTCTTTCTTTCCAATATATCCTTATTCCTTTTATTTCAATTTTAGTATATGTGCTGCCGAAGCGAGCACCTTATTCCTTTTATTTCTTTCTCTTGTCTAATTGCTCTAGCCATGATCTTTGTGTCCCACCACTGCCAGGTTAAACAGGGAAGCAGAAAAATACACTTTCCAAAAGGTTACTTCCTCCTCTGCTTACAAGTGTATTAAATTTCTTGAATTGCACTAAGACTGCAGTCAGAGTTATCTAAACATGAAAATTCCTAAGGCAGTATTTAAATTCACAGTAAGATTCAGGTACATTGTAACATCACATCTTGAGGCTGCTTCTCTGAGGCACAATGTACAGATTTTCATCAGTTGTTCTCTTAGAGCTTTGCATAATTCTTTATTTGCTATTACAGTTCTGTGCAATAACAGATCGATATAAGATACAACTATAGTTCCTCTCCCTCCTGTGTTACAGAACCAGAATAGCCACTGAGCAGGCTGGAAACTTCCTGGGCCTTGTGGGTAACTTCCTGTACCACACTATATCATTGTCTACCTCACGTTCACCAAAGTCTGCGTTCACATTTCCTGTTTATGTCTTCCTTCCTCATTTGTGCCTTAAGTGGAGTTTCCAACTTGATTTAATGAAAGGGCAGCAAAATGGAAATAGAATTGTTAAAATTAATTTCATTTTTACTTAACTTTATATGACTCCTAAAAAAACTACAATTATATGTGACTTGTACTGTGTTTCTGTTGGACAGATCTGCCTTAGAGAATCCTAGGTTTTTAAAAAATGAGACATTGTCTTAGGTACTTTTTTCTTGAGATCGAAAGTTAAAGGAGGAAAGGTTTATTTAGATCACAGTTTGTAGAAGTTTCAAGGTTTCAAGGCAGAGTGGCACAGCAGAGGGGCTTGGCAGAGGAGAACCAGTTCATAGTGCCCACAAGAGAGCAAAGTAAGCAAAACTAAGTAATCTTGAGAGCATTTTTCTACCCCTTCTGTCTTACCCAGACTGCTTAGGGGAGGTAGCACTCACTACCTCAATCCTAGTACCCTTGAGCCTAGCACCACACCATGAATGTGTGCAGTGTCACAGATGCTGTGACACAGATTCAAATGAGGCTTTTAGGGAGGCATCTAATCACAAGCCATAATGGACATGCATGTACAGTCTTAAAATACTTAAACTTTGGAGGCTACTCAGGACTGACATCCTTTCTGTCTTGTAAGTGGTTTAAATTACTTCTTCATTTACTGAAGACCAAAACTAATGTTTGAAGATTAAAGAGAATAAAAAAGCTTCCAAGAAGGGGTACAGTCCCTGTGCTGTCTTTGTCCTATGCTGGGAAGTGAACCGGCTAAATAGTACTTAAAATCTGATGTGTCAAAGGGAAGGAAATAGCCCTTTTTAATTCTGTCACGTACATCTCGTCTAATCTTTCTGTATCTTTTGTCTTCTAAGAAGGTAGGAGGTGTTGGGCTGGGAAGCTGAGTGGCCTTCTGTAGGGACAGGAAAGGGTCCAGGGCAGCGGGGTCCTCAGACCAACTAGGAAAAGACACATACAGTTCAGTCCCGAGTGAGCGTTTGTTTGTATTTGGGGCTCCGCGTTAGCAGGAGCGGGTAATATCCGTCCAGGTCAGTGGGATCCAGAAAAAGTCAAGGTAACAGGAAGGAAACAATGGGTACCTCTCCTCACACAGCCTAAAGCAGGGTAAACAGGATGGCCTTTGAAGGGTACAGGAGGCCATTGCCAAGAGCTGTCTCCAGTGGCAGAGTGGGAATTGGAGAAGTCCTTTTTCTCAAAGCAGCCAGAGTGTGACAGTTTCTCTCTTGCTCCTCGCACATCACTTCGCATTGAAAAGCAAATGAGATGTTAATGGAGACAATGGAGAGCTCCTCTCCTCCTGCAGGTAGTGTGTGGATGACAGCATCCAAAAATGTGTCATTCGCCCATCTCTGCAGAGACAAGATTCTGCTTTTGCTTTTTGAGACAGGGTCTCGCTTTGTAGTTCAGGCTGGTCCTGAGCTCACTATGGTGCCCAGGCAAGCCGCCGCAAACTCAGCAATCCTCCTGTTTCTGCCTCCCGAGTGCTGGGATGACAGGTGTGAGCCACGACGTCCGGCATTGTAGTATGTAGTTGATTGTTGGTGGGCGTGTCTCCACACCCAGCATTATATGTGGTTACCGGGGATCGAACTCAGGACCTTGCGCTTGCGAGGCAGGCGCCGGAACCACTGAGCTAACCCTCTGGCCCAGAGACAAGATTCTGAACATTGCCCTGATGACATTTCCTGGGAATCATTATTACTGTGTATATAAAGAATACTCCCTTGGGACTCTGTCTCAAAAAAAAGGAAAGCCAGGCGTGGTGGCTCACCCCTGTAAGCCCAGCACTCGGGAGGCAGAGGCAGGAGGATTGCTGAGTTCGAGGCTTGCCTGGCTGCATAGTGAGCTCAGGGCCAGCCTGAACTACAAAGCGAGACCCTGTTTCAAAACAAAAAAAGAAGAATGCTCCCTAGATAGACTATAGATTCTGAATTAGTGAATGTCTAATAACAGGCCTTAGGACCTTTTGAGGATGTTGAAATTTTTTAATACTTCACCTTGAAATGCAAATAGAATCATCTTTATACACATGCACCATGGCTAAAAGTCCTGAAATGAGACTGCAGAGCAGCAGGAACTGACACAGGAATATTCCAGGAGCAGTTCTTAGGCATCACGGATGGGCACATGCCCTTTCATGTGACCAGAAGCAGGAACCAGGCCTTCAGGGGCTCAGGGGACCAGCGGTGAGAAGAACCTTACTAACGCTGCCAGCTTTTTAAATAGGCAGCTTCACACTGAGATGGGTCCAAGGCATTGTGTCCTTGCAGAATAAATCCCTGTGGCCAGTCCACATGGACAGAAAAATACTCTCCTCATCTTTGAGTCCAGAAAGTGAAATGTAGCCTTTCCACATTCAGTTCCAATGGAGTGATACACCCATGGAGATTGCTCTCAAGTTTCCAGTATGGAGTACAAGGGTGCAAAGGTGCTTACCAGAGTGCAGTTGTGCTGGTGAGATGCTGTACAGGAGGGACCCTTTCCCCTGACCGGCGCTGAGTGAAGGATCCTGGTCAGTCCAGTTAATAAGCCCCAAGGACAATGGAAAAATTCAGGTTGCAAAACCACAGGTCAGACAGGCCAAAAAGGATGTTGGCGGGCAGTTGCAACAAAAAGGTTTCGATAAAAAGTCCCAAACCACACCCTAACGGTAAAAATTCCCCAAAGGTTTCCCGCGCAAATTAACGTCTCCCTTCGACCGTTACAAAGTCAAATAATCAAACTAACCTATAGTAACCTTACACGCTCGATTCTCGCTTCTGTAACCCCGCCTTACTCGCAAAAC
>PVIC010039349.1:0-17164 GCA_004025085.1 Thryonomys swinderianus
AAAAAAAAAAAAAAAATGTATAGTGATGAAATAAAACCAAACTTTGAGTCACTTTTCATTAAAACACAATAGTTGGCACTCACACTTACTATAGCTGGTATTCACACTTAAAAGAGGAGACGATCATTTTTCTCACATTTTAGAAGTTACAGTCCTCACTAGATTGGCTAGCTCCAGGCAGAAGCAGTTTGGTGACAGGGTCTACCAGAGAAAAGCTCCTCTCCTCAGGACAGCCAGGAAGCAGGTAATCAAAGGAAGAGCCAGGAGGGAGATAAATCCTTCCAGACCTCACTCATCACAATCTGCATCTTCCAACCGGAACCCACTTCCTGACAGTCACCTGTAGAAACCCATATGCCAATTTCAAAAGGCCTGACTATGGTCTCATGAGACTCTGGAGGGGACATCTAGATGCAAACCATTACAACCCAGTGAATCAGTCATATTAATTTAAATAAATATCAGCTACCACAAAAAGAACTCTATGCTCATGATTCAACAGTATATTCCCTTCTTTTGTTCACTGCCTGTGGGTGGAGAAGAGGGAATTCACGTAGCGACCCAGGCTCCACATAGGCAAAAGATCTGCCATGGAAAAAGATGTCAAGATCTTTCCCTAGAAGATTTATACCAACATTAAAAATCAGAGGAGGAAGAATGTTCAGAGTGACATCAGGGATTCTATAGGTGGGTCTGGAAGTAACATATTTCTGCCTGTATTACACTGATGGGAATTAAACCTAACTGTGAGGATTTTACAAAGGAACTCTGGTCATAGCTCCTATAGAAAAAAAAAATGAATCAATCCACTGCATGCAAAACTGTACTGCTCTGTCCTATAACTGTTCAATCTGAAGCACTGCATATTTAAAGCAGAATTTAATATAATGGCTCATGTTGTGCCTTGAGGGAGTATAGTTTTCCCTTGGAGGTATCCCTACGAATCAGGACACTTTGAGGAAGATTCAAATGAGTATGTTTCTCCCATAAACAATAGGTGATAAGTCAACCTATTGGAGTCACCGAAGCAAATTTCTGATGAGACCAATATTTGAATACTGGGTTGGCCATTCCGCAAAAACACCTGCAAAAAAAGAACAATATAGAAGCTGCTAGAAAACCACAGAACTCCATTTGTGTGAGATAGGAGAATGAGAGCAGCAGTGGCCTCATCCCCTTCCACCAGGTGTTAAATGCAAATTCTATTCATCATGCTCCTATATTCTGTCATTCTTCTGAAATAGGAAAGAAGAGCAGACCACCATTGTGTTTTAGAATTTAGATAAAGAAGTGAGGGAGAGACTGCTAACTCCTTTGAGGAAATAGCTACAGCAGGAACAGAATTCTTTTACACATAGAAAGTGGTGGAGATGTCTTCTAGGATCTGTGAACCAGTTAAAGTAGAGGAGGTCTAAAGACACAGCCGGGACAGCAGCAGAATTCAACAGAGCCCTTGTCCATTCAATTGCAGTCCTTCACAGCACTAACAAGACAAAGCATTCATGCCGAAAACATAGCAGGGAAACAAAGCCTTCATGCTAACAGCATTGCACAAATGGCTCAAAACTTTTCTCATCCAGGCCAATAGGCCGATCCTATCAGGTCCTAAACTCAAGACTACAGAACTTGGTAGAAGGGAACCTTAAATACTGTGCTGAGGGTACAATGGTGTAGGAGAATCCAGAGCGGGCAGTGCCACCAGAGAAACTCAACACTCACAGTGGGAAAGGCATCAAACAACAAGACAGATTAATATAATGAAATATCTGACCAAAGTTTGAGTCTGTCTCTGAGAGTAGCTTGATCAGTCTATCTCAGAGGGTTATTTTAAGGCTTCCACTTAATAATGAAAAGAAAAAGTTCAATGTAATGCTTGCTAAATAGTAAGTGTCCAGTAACTGTCACCTAACCATAGAAGATGTTGTAGCAGAAGTAGTAATTCTTGTGGTGGCAGTAAGCAATGGAAGTGCTAGTGATACTCATGATGGCAATAGTTATTTTAACATGAATTGATACATCATGAGACCTGTTCAGATAAAAACTGCACCACAGCAATTGACCATCTGAGGAAAAAAAAAAAATACCCATAGTTATAACAAGTGATTGGAAGGAATGTTTAGACTAAAGAAAATTTACACACAAACGTATTCTCCATTACCCAAAGACCTTTTTGTTTGAGGATGAAAATTAAAGGAGATATATTTTAAGGCCTTCTGGAAAATTCTTCATGTAAGGCAATAGGAACAGGAAGGGAAGGAGAGGGATTCGATAGGGCATCAGAAACTGCACGAAGCTTCTTAGAAATCTGCAGAAGAGCTTTAAAACATTAAAATGGAAAACAGAGAAACATTCACATTTGATTCTCTTCCCACTTCACTACCTCCAGGCCCAACCTCATAGATTATTTCATTCGTTTAGCCAAATCCTTTTCCTCACAGTACACAGACAGTGGATTCCTTGCCATTCTTTTCAGACAGCCCAAAACACCTTTCTGAATTCATGCTTCAAAAATTTCTTTAGACTACATCAAGGCTAAAAGATCTGATCTACTCAAGCTAAGCTCAGAGATCATTTTTAGGAAGTTAAGCATTTCCAGCACAAAGAAAAGAAGCAGGCCAAGTGATCCAACTTTTATTTCTGTTTAGATGAACATAAATAAAACATACTCTTCCTCAAGATAAAGTAATCCCTGTTTAACTGGCCTTTTTTATTCTGTGTTTGAGGTGTTTTCAAAGCCCCTTTAATGTCTGACTCACTTTGAGGCCGTCACTCAAAGCCTTCACAGTCCCCTGCTCCAGTCTTCAGCTTCCCTTGGCCTTTCCACCATTTGCTTTCATCTCCTCCTTCGAAACAGCTGCTCCCTAGTTACTGTTTTAACTTGTGGTGGGATTTCATTTCCTTCCTTTCCTTTCATCCTACGAAGTCAGTGAATTTTTGGGTTTTTTTTTTTAGCTATATATTCAATTATTTTCACATCTTCTCACTTTCACTTTCTTATTGTACTGTCCTAAACATCTCAAAAGAAATAGAGAGATCCTGCAGCCTTCAGAATTCATGGAATTTGCCATGGAAATAGGAAAACTGTTAGAACCCAGATATTTGTTCACAGTCCACAGAAAAATTCTGACCACAGACATATTGCTCTTTGTCCTGACAATTAAATAAAAACAAATGAAATGTGATGGCATTTTAAAAAATGATAATTATTTGAATTTCTGCTAATGTATCACACTGAGTATCTCAAAGCACTTGGAAACATTTCATTAAAACATGGCTATCAACAAACTGTTTTAGCTTGACATGAATGAGCTTAATGTAGCCACAGACAGATTTTATAGAATTAGACTATATTCAAATGAATTGACAATTACATAGTCTCATTAAAAACATATAATTAAATGAGAAAGTTAAGTAACAGGCTTACCTTTTAGTTGAATAATAAACCAATTTAACAGGCAGCAAATTAAGTAGAACTACACAGAGAGAATTTATTTATTTGAAGCCTACTGGACACTCCTGTGTCTGGGTAAAGGGCAGAAAGTCACCTCACAGTCAATCTTATTGTTTTGTGATATGAACCATCCCTGTCTCTTCACTGTGCAGATTTAAGTTAACATGGCTTTCACTATGGTCTCGGAGGATTTAAAGGAAACATATGTGCTTTAAGAAACACTGTAGGACAGAGTCCCACTCTGGATTGAGGATAGTTATATCAGGAGCTCCATGAGGAAAGAAAAAAATAGGGATCCTGGCCATTTGCACTTTGCAGTGCAAAACAGATAATGAAACTGTAGTATACAGAGAGAGTTTTCAGCGAGATGCATTGATAATAGGGAGAGCAGGATCCATGTGCTGTATAGTACAAAGACAGGCTCATGAAACCATCAAGTTGGCTTGCATCCACCCTATTTACTTTTTTTTTTTTTTTTTTTTGAGACAGGGTCTCACTTTGTAGTTCAGGCTGGCCCTCAGCTCAATATACAGCCCAGGCAAGCCTCGAACTCAGTAATCCTCCTGCCTCTGCCTCCGGAGTGCTGGAATTACAGGCGTGAGTCACCACGCCCAGCACTGTGGTATGTGGTATCGATGGCTAGTGGGCGTGAGTCACCACGCCCAGCATTATATGTGGTTACCAAGATCAAACTCAGGGCTTTGGGCTTGCGAGGCAGGCGAGGCAGGCGCCTGAACCACTGAGCTAAAACTCTCATCCCACCTTATTTACTTTTGTCTTTTCCTCAAAGTCAAAATGGCCGTGAAAGACAAATCTTTTGAACCAGTTCTTGACATTGAGGCAGCCATGCCAGCACAACAATAGTTATGCATAAAGGAGAATAAGAACAGCCACATCTAAAAATAAATTAAAATAACCAATAAATTTGTGAACTAGTGCTCAACATTATTAAATGCCAGTAAATGTAAGGCAAAACCACAGTGAAATTCTACCTCACAATGACTATCATCAAAAGGATGCTGATAAGGATGGGAAGAAAGGAGATTTCTCATTCTCTCTTAATAGAAATGCAGAGTAGTATACGCACTATGAACACTACAGAGTTTTTTCCAAAAACTAAGATGTCCCTACCGTGTGACCAAGCTGCCCCATTTTTATGTCTATCTCCAAATAAAATGATATCATATGTCAAAGAGACACCAATGTATCTTCATTTGTTTAAGATAGGGAATCAATGACCATTTGTGTATGAAAGGATAGAAAAAATATATATGAGTCATCAAATATAATTCATCTATAAAAAAAGATAGCTTATGATTTGAAACCAAGCAAATATGCCTGGAAGGACAAATAGAAAGACAAACACTGCATGTTTTCTCTTATATGTGGGTATGAAAGTTCTCTCTGGTTGTACAAATTGGTTACTCCATGTAGGGAAGAGTTGGAGAGGTGATGGGATGGTAAGACATTACATAATTGACAACAAACATAGTTGCATAGAAGACCTAAACTCTAATGGTCCACAGAACAGAGGGATGGACTAGAGCTCACAGTATACACATTATGAACACTACAGAGTTTTCTCTGTCCCTACCGTGTCCCTACCTACAGTAAACTACAATGTATTTTATAGATAAGGAAAGAGAGGGGCTAGACGTCTTCAAACATAAAATAATGATAAAGGCACAGCCACATTAATTATAATGACTTGAACTGTACATTTTCTAATAACTATTAAATTGTACCTGAAATATGTATGATTATTTAGTGCTAATCAAAAATTTTTAAATGTGTAAGGATTTGGAAATATTAGCTATCCTGATTTGATGGCCACATTGTACACATGTATGAAATTATTGCTCTGAATCTCATAAAATTGTACTATTAAAATCATAATTGCTTTTTAAGTAGAAAATCATTTGCCACATAGAAATGAAACTATAGAATTAAAAAGCCAAGAAAAGAGGAAGGAATTTCATAGTAGGAGACAGTACTATCATGGCCATATAGTGGGAGTACAGTAGCCATCACATAGCACAGGAAACCAAATACACTGGTTCTTATCTGTTTACATATCTTATCTGTACTTATCTGTATTAATACTTACCTGTTTACATTAACTCTTTCACAAACCACAGTTTCTTATACATGTAATTTCTCCTGGTTCACATTTCCTTTCCATCACCTAATTGAAACTCTCCATGCAATAGGTCAATAATTGTTTACTGACAATATCAATAACCATTCTCTTAAGACAATAAAATTTTCAAATGATACATTCAAATGAGAAATTCCTATAATAATAAAATTTACTAACTCGTTGAAAAATAATGTATTTAGAAAATATAACTCAATTCAAGAACCTATTTCCAAGTACTGTAACTTGCCTTTTTTTTTTTTTTTTTTTTTTTTTTTTTTTTTTTTTTTTTAGACAGGGTCTCGCTTTGTAGTTCAGGCTGGCTCTGAGCTCACTATGTAGCCTAGGCAAGCCTCGAACTCAGCAATCCTCCCGTCTCTGCCTCCCGAGTGCTGGGATTACAGGCGTGAGCCACCACACCCGGCTGTAACTTGCTATTTTATGCTTACTTAATGGTAAACAGGCACATGTAGAGAGATGAAGTGTCTTTGGACAGAGCTTGGCAAACTAGGGCCCATGGGCTAAACTCAACCTGGCACCTGTTTTGAAAATAAAGTTCCACAGAAAAACAATCTGGTCCATAAATATTGTATTATTTATTGTTGCTTTCCTACTATAATGGCAGACCTAAATAGTTACTATAGAGGACTGATGATAAGCCAAATCACAAAGTCAAATTTATTACAGACTTTTTTTTTTTCCTGATCAAAGTTTACTACAGGTCATCACTTCCCTATGTATCCTGAGCCTAGTTAACTGGCAAGTTTGACTGTGGCCTCAAATTAAAATAGAGATATTAATCTCTTAACTGTTACCTTAACAGATCTTAAAATGACTACTCACTCAGTGAATGAGGTGTCACTTTACCTCCACCATACTTATTTCCCCACCAGTGAACTCCAGTGGCAGGTGTGCGCCAGTTTTGAGTGGAATCCATCTCTGAAGTCTATTCAGATACTACTACTTTGCTCAACTGGAGCCATTACTATTGTGAGAATGTTAGAGACAAGGTCCAGAAACCGCGGAGTGGCATGCCACACTGTCATGGGCCCTCAACCAGACAGGGAGGTCAACAGCTGCAAGATAGCAAGCTGCAATACAGAGATGGATTCTTAAAGTTGCCATGCTTCAGTCACTCATGCCAAGGATCTTAATAAGAATGCATCATTTATAACTATAGGAACTAAAACAAAACAGAGACTTCAGAGCATTAAACAAGGAGCTCAAAGATTACAGTGATTTTTCATACACCGAGAAGTTAAGCAGTTGTCATACCCTAGCATCAAATTACATTTTGGCACACCTGACATATTTTCACCTCAAAACAGACAATTACAATGTACCTAGGAAATGTCATTATTGTTATATTGTCTTAAAACTCAATCCAAGCAATAAAAATCATGATTATGTGATTTTTTCCCAAAGCTCAAATTGATTAACTAGTAATTAACTTATGTATCTATGTTGTCACAGAATAAATCCGTGAAAAGAATAGATAGTATGTAACTTTCTCCAATTTTTTGTCCAATTCCTGTATTTGACTAGTGAGGAAACTGGATCATAACTGAGCATAAATGACTTCACTGTGATTCAGGAGGGAAGAGAAAGAAATCTCATTATGTGCATCTGGTGATGATACAAGCTCATGCCATTAGTCAGTGGTGGAGCAGTCAGCTTCGTATTGAAATCCAGCGATAGGCAGGACAGGCATGGAAGCAGTTTACTGGGAAGAATTTATCCCAAGAGTCAGGACACTTTGGTCTCTAAAATCAGGTTTACTCTTGTTTTAAAATCTTTCCAATATTTACTTTTGCTTCTGTAAAACGAAAAAATGTTGCCTGTTTCATCATATTGTAAGACGGTGGGATCTTAAAAGAAAACAGGAAGAGTGATTTTGTACAACCTTAACTATTACAAAATTGTAAACAGGCATCTGAGTTAATAGAAGAAAAACTAAGTCAATACAGGACATTTTGGGGGGTTGGAATGTCATAAAGAAAAGCAATAAAGTTTTAAGGATTCATTGCCTTTATTCTGACATGAACATGTTCACTGCTTCTCAGACAGATTCCAAGCTGGATTTCAGATGCTCCTGCCCTCTTCTCCGTGGTAGTTTGTGTAGCTCCTTTTTCACATTCATCTTAATGCTGGTCCTTGAGGACTGTTTGCATGATTTCTAGTTTGTTCTCCTTTCAGAAATGAATAAAACATTCTATGCAAAAGAGCCCTAGGGGCACAAAACAAGAAAAAATTTATAGGTCACTGACACACTTCAAGTCTGAAGCCAAATATCTTCAGATGCCCCCAGGATTTTTTACTTTCTCTCATAAAGTAATGGGAACTACTGTTAAGTGTTTTTAGAATTGAAGTTCAGAAGAATCTGTGCTTCCATTCACACAAAGGCCCTGAGGTCTCTTCCAGGAAATAGTGAGTAGAATAGATATTCTCTCTCATGATCTGGTAGAATGTCTCACTGCACACGTGCTGATTCTTGTGTGTCCATCAATGTTGGTGTGACAAAAGCAACAGAGTCTGAAATAAGGGGAATGACTCGCATCCCGTGTCTACCTTATCCTGATGACAGTTGTGTGTATTCAAAATATGTGCATATATCTGGAATAAATAGATACAAAAATTGTCATCCCTCTTAGCAAACTTCGTTTTAGCATCTCTGTTAAGGTTTCTACTCCTTGCTTTATGGGTTTAGCTCAGTGACACTGCCGCCTGCCTTGCAAGCACAAGGTGATAAAGTGGATCCCTGGTACTGGAAAAAAAAAATCAATCTACTCCCACTTCACTTTAAGAAGAAGATACTATGAAGCCAAAATTAAGAAAGGTTGACGTCAGTCTTTAGAAACTACCCTTCCTATCCATTGTTTCCATATCCGGTATTCAGTTTCGAGAGAAATAATGTTGCCAAAAATCAAGGCAACTGTACTGCAAACTATGATTTATGTTAGCTTCCTATATTAGATATTATCTTAAATATTCTATATTCTCAAGAATTAAATATTTTGGGCCGAAGATTTAGCTCAGTGGTTCCAGTGCTTGCCTAGAAAATTCAAGGTCCCTGGTTCAATCTTTGGTAACCAAACATACAACATAATGGGTGTGGTGACTCACACCCACCAGTAATCAGTACCACATACCACAATGCCAGGCATGGTGGCTCACGCCTGTAATCCTAGCACTCGAGAGGCAGAGGCAGGAGGACTGCTGAGTTCAAGGCTTGCCTGAGCTACACAGTGAACTCAGGGCCAGGCTGAACTACAAAGCAAGACCGTTTCCAAAAAAAAAAAAATTGAATCTTTTGATTAATAAGGAGAAATGTTATTTAGTTACTGGCACTCTGAAGAGACATAACTTTGTAAATGTAGACCTTACATGATATTAAAATACAAATGTCTCTTAAAAGATGGCACAAATGGACCTTCATGTATTGTTTCAGATTGAAATCAACTCAAGAAATGTTGATTATGTCCTATGTTAAAATGGTCACTGCTGCCTGTCAGCATTAAAACAGGAAAGGGAAAGCAAAGGGTGGGTGGGAACATTATTAAGTATCTGCTTTGTCCAGTGGGTACTTTAACTGATTTCACTCCCATAGTTACAGAAATGAATACAAATGTTCAATTCCTCTACACAGGGAAAACCTAAATTCTGATGGGTGAGGCAGTTTTCTAAAGTTTCAGAGCTACCAAATGATAAAGCAGGGCTCCACATTCTTGTCCAATCTGAAGCAAATGTCTCTTTCTTTCTACTTTTTCTGGAAAGCCTTCCTTCATTCTCTATATTTTGAGGCAGATATTTCTACTATTTACTCCCTTTGCGTCTTGGATTTCTGGTGGTGATGAATTGATAATATTTTACTAAAATTGCCTAGTTCTCCATAATTTCCTGCCAATTCTCTTATAGAGGGTCTTCCTTATGTTGGTACTTAGCACAGTGCATGGAAAGCCACAAATGACTAATGTTGACCAAACACATTTGCTCCAAGTTAAAATAGGTAAGTCACAAGATTCTGCTTGTTTTATTCATTTAAGTGGAAACTCTGATGCTATTACCTGTTTTGTCGTGTCCAACTGATCCTGCTAAACTGAAGTAACCTCAGTTATCTGCGCTGCAAAGTCTCTATCATCACTCTGGTGGCATCTGTTTTCGGGGACCGCCACCTCTTTGTTGCAGTGTGTAATAGTTTGTTTATTGTCTTTGACATGCCAGGTACTATTTTAGTCTGAAGCTTCCCATGCCCCTCCCATAACAATCTGAGACTTCACTGAGAAGCATTATTTTAAGCCAACCCAAAGTCCTCTTTGAGTCCTTTAACAAAGAGGACCCTGAGACACAATCTACCCACGTTAATCTGGTTGTATGACAAGTAGGACCTGGTTCGTTGTTTTTTAAATGTTCACTAGTTGAGCACATTGCTTTTACAGATATAGGGAGTGGAAGATGACTGCAACTTCTGTGAGTATAATCTTCCAGTCTTCCACCAATGTGCCAATAAAATGTTTAAAAAGTGGGGGGAGGTAAAAAGCTGAATCAGACAGTTTCTCAACTGTACTATAATACTACTGTATCCTAGTACTGATTCTAAACAATGGTCCAGAGCTGATTAACCTATTAGGGTGTTCGTTCAGAATCATGTGGCATAAAACAGTTGTTCATATTTAGAACAACAAAAATACCTACACAGAAACTTCAGTTGAAATCATAGCTCAGACTCCTCATTTCTTATGGTCATACTATTTAGGTTCAAACTTATGAAATGCTTATGATCTGGAGGATTCAATTAAATTCACTGAGTGGATTGTAACTTTTCCTACTGAAGGCAGAATTGTCTAAGGAATAAATTATAACATTTAAGCATAATCTTGGGTGATAGCTACACCCAATAAATTTACCAAAGAATAAGCACATTACTCAGCAGCCCCAACCCAAGGCAAGATCTCAACTAGAAGGAACAGAAGAGTCAAGAATTCTTTGATACTAAATTTCTCCTACTCAGAAATCACAGCTGCTCTCGAACTGTAAAGTGAAAAGCACCTATAAATTTACAGATTTTATGATATTTCTGTAGTGGTACCATTAACCACTTTTTTAAGGTGAAAAATTGGATTTCAGCTTTCTCTAGCAGGAAAATGACCCACAAAATTCACAGAAGAATCTTCAGTGCTATTGCTGACTTTTTACCCTTTGGAACTATGAGAGAACAATCAGGAACTGAGTGATTTGAGAACCATGTTACCTGACACCAAATATGTGAATTGTTATTACTAATTTAGCTGCACTGAACATATTCCATAACAGCAATAACCCAGTGAATCAGTTTCTACCTCACCCAAGACAGATAAATTGGTTATTTGCTTAAAGATTTCTGGTCATTAATGATAAATAATCTAGGTCAACTGAATATTCAGGCATGCAGATTTCCCGTCAAGCTGACTGATTATGTGGGAACGTCATCAGATCTCATTCCTTCTTCCTGTATTTCTTGTTTTTGCCAGAGCCACGTGTTATAGTTAGGTGGTAAAATAATTAGGAGAGTGGATTAGCAATTTCAGCACCTAAAGCCACCAGAATAAGAAGCTGACAAATTCAGAAACCCATTCTTGAAGTCCTCAAACATAGGCAGCTCCTAATTTCCTGGGTTCAGAGTAAAAAACACTCTCAGATTCTCAAGCCCTGAGGAGATGATGCCTAGCTACCATCAAGGAGAGCTAGTGGTAAAAACAGGACCCTGGAACATGAGGAACTGGGGAGTGCCAAACCTGAGGCTTCTCTGGAGGTGACAGTTCTGTAAAAAAAAAAAAAAAAAAATCTCTTCATTTAGCAGGCGAAAAGGCACAGGAAAGTGAACCAATACAGGAAGTGATTCTCTGGTTGTTTTGGGGAAGCAAACCAAATTTCAGAGCTAAGGAGTCTCCTTAAAATCTAATAGATCTCCCTCAATTTAAAGACTCACACATTCTAAACAAGGTTGATGAAATCACCAGTTCAAATCCAACTCAGTGGCAGAATCAAGACTATGGCCAGCTCTTCTAAATTCCTGATTCCCACTATTTCCCCTTGCCTGTTCTCCTTTTATTTCTTGAGCGAAGCCTCACCCAACCCTGCCCCCATCTTTTTTTTTTAAGCCAGGGCATAGATTTCCTGCCTACCTCTCTACTGAATATATAATATTTTTACCCTCCAGTCAACTCTTTCCCCATCACTTGTTTTCTCTTTTCATTCCTAAGCTATTTATAGAGTTAGAAAAAAAAAATGTCTGAATGCCCCAAGGAAACCAGTATTGCTTGCTACATTCAAACCTCCTGTTCTGATGGCCAGGAATTCCACTGTCAGCAGTTTTGTGCTGTTTGTATTGAAAGCAGAAAGTAAGTGTAGGAGAAAGTTATCTGCGAATTTGAGAACTAGGGGGAAAAAATGTTTAAATTCCATCCTGGAAACCACAGACTTGAAGAGAAGAGGAACGCTTTTATAACTGTAGCAATCTGGACTCGCTGGCCTAATTGTTGAGCAGACAGATGTGAATGAAGATCAGCCGGCAATGCGGCCATCCGCTGGCCTTGTTGTGTGGAGCCCAGCCACTTACTCAGGCTACTGGTCACTGTCCTTTTGTGGACAGTAATGGAGCTCGGCTTCCTAGAGTTCTTTGAAGCAGTAAAAGCCTGCTCTGCCCTAGAGAAAAGAGCTTTGCAGATATCACGCTGACACTTTGAATTTGGATGCTGTCCTCACTCCCAGGAGCAGTGTGTCTGTGCACCACTTCTCACAGCGACTCTGCCGACAGACAGAAACGGCAAGTGCCATTGACTCCATTCTACAGGTGGGAAAGGTGAGAGCGAATCTTTCCCTTGTCTAAGGTCACCTATAACGAGTCATACAAAATGGCGATTTCTAAAAAATAAAAAAGGAAAGAAAAGAAAGAAGAAAAAGAAACGTACATTAGGTATCTTTGAAAACAAAGAATGATTCTCATGTAACAGAAGGTTTGTCCATAGCTATCATTGATTTTAATTTCTTATCACTGACATTTTAAGGACTTTGATAGTTTAGACTTTTGGTGGCTTCTGCCTCTAATGTTAAATATAATAAACTTTGTGGACTACTTAAGAGTCAATAACTGTTCTCCACTTACTCACAGGTGGTCAAATAAAACTAAGAGTTTCATCCAGAATATTTCCACATTTTTTGAATGATACTGTAGATTATATATGATACAATGGGTGGAGAACAGATTGGAGAGCATGTAGGGAATGTGGAGCACAGGGTCTCTGACTCCTGATCTAGTAATCTGATCCTTTGTTTCTTTACCTTAAGCTACAAAGTTCTAATTTTGCTTTTTATTGACTGCTTATAAAGTTGTGATAAAGGTTTAAATGATACAAGTTTGTGAAAGCATTTGATAGAAGGTACAATAATGAAAATATTTGCCCATTATTACTTTAGTTCCATTATTTTAAAATATATAATATGCAAACTACTGAAATGCCTTTTTTAAAAACACCAGGTGTGGTGGCTCACTCCTGTAATCTCAGCACTTGGGAGGCAGAGGCAGGAGGATTGCTGAGTTCGAGGCTTGCCTGGACTACACAGTGAGCTCAGGGCCAGCCTAAACTATAAAGCAAGACTCTGTCTCAAAACAAAACAAAAAAAAACGCAAAAGATAACTAGAAACAACTATTCCTAAATGTTCCATGGAGAATTATTAGGAGAAAGCAGCATTTTAGTTAGCATGAGAGGAAGTTTCAAAGTTACAAAATTTGGAAGGTTAAATTGAAAATCTCACACACTTCACAACTTTGTTGGTGTTTGATCCAACCTGAGAAACTAGTTCCCTTATGTCGTATGTTGTAACATTTTCCAGAAAGTCACTTGGTCTTCTGTAAGTTACTGACCCCAAATCAGATATTCACCAGGACGTCGAGGCCTAGCACACTGCTTCCCTCAGAGGCATGTGGTATCGTTCATGTGTCCTGTACATGGACAAAAGTGGCTCCTAAACTAGTCCACTTCAAGTTTCAGCACTTCTCTAATGTTGTGCTTCTTCTTTCCAAACTCTTTTTCTATTTTCTGGTCCACTGCATCCATCTTTGTCAATAACTTACTTTCCATGTATATGAAACTGATTTTTTTCTTGAAAATATTGGTGCATATCTATTGATGACACTATTTTTTGTTTCCAACCACAAAACAAGTAATATAACCAGGAAAATGACTCTTTAATAACCAAATAATTTTCAATCAAGTATTTGTCCAGTCCAGACTAGCATATTCCTTCTTTGTATCCTCATAATAGTTATATTCCTAAGAATTTGATTTTTATTTCTACTTGTTCATTGTCTCCATGTTATGACAACTCATACATCTTAGTTTCCCTTCAAATTGCCCTCACAGCTCCTAGATTTTCCAATGGACCCTAGATTTTCCCATGTATTCCACAATGGTTATTTTATCAATGGTATTTATATTTAAAATTGTATGAATTAAAATATTCACAGGACTGCTAGTACGGAGTATGTAGTCTGAATGTCACCCGCACTTTAAAATAAGAATATAAAGCTAATATTACTCGTGAAGTCACAATATGGATAGATAGCAAGATTCACAATAGTAAATCATTTCCTCATGACCTGTCCTTTCGTAGTGACTGGGACCAACACAGTATATTTTCTTCATTTACTAAAACAAGGGTAGAGAGTATCTACTGTCACACAGAAATGAGATAGAAAAGGGGGACACTCTTGAAGGATACTTGTCCAGTTGAACTAGAATAAGTGATAGAAGTAACTGTTGGTTCATAAGAAACTAGGAGAAAGTTATCAAAAACAAAGTCAACTGAGTTATACGGGTTTATTTACAGCACTTGCCTCACTGGGTAAAAGTAAAACCACCCTACACTAAAGAATTTAAATAATTTCCATTATCCTTGGCCTGACTTTGAGCATTTTTGCTGTCTAACCTGAGGGTGCATCTCTGGTTATCTCTAACAACTCACTCTAGCTAATAATCCAGCAGAATAAATGGTTTATTCATTATTATTCAAACACACCTCACATTTTGTTGATTGAAAGCCTTTCCCATAACTTGCTAAAGGTTCTTCTCTTCTCTTTTTATGTATTTATGTCAGAGTCATTTTGCAGATGGGCTAAAGTTTCTCCATTTCTTGCTCCAAGATTTTCCACCATATCTAAGTTCTTATGGCTTTTATCGTTTCATCTATTTGACAATTAATCACATATTCTTATTTTTACTGCATTATCTTCTTGGCTTGTATATCTTCGGCATTACTATTTAACTGGTTGTATTGTTTCTGGCATTTTGCCTTATCTATTTTCCTTGACAGAGGAGTAATGTTGTGTTTTTTCTTTGTATCCCAGTGAAGAAATGATTTTGTTATGTATGCTTCAAAGTCCCACGTCCCAGGAGACAGAGGCATAAAGAGGCAAGCCAGGCAAAGCTCCGGACCGCCACTCCTAACGTAAGCAGATTAACTCCAAGTTCATCTAACTTATTTTCTGGAGTTCAGTTTCCTAGAACGTCTTAACCACAGTTTTTATACTCCTTTTTGTCCTAGTACTGACTTAATGCTTTCTGAATTAAAATAGAAATAGCCAGGTAATACTAGAAATAAACCTGGAGGGAGCATAAAAAAGGTTTAAATTCTAAATGAAATTCTAGAAATAAACAACAAAGTAGTCATATACATGTTATTTAGTCTCTTAGATCTTCACTTTTTTTAATTTGGGAAATACAATGTGGATTAGATTACACTGAGGATCCTATTTTGCTTCCCACACCCATTTTCTAAAACCACTCCGGCCATGGGACCCAGGACATGCCCACTCCTGCTAATCTTGTCATGGTTACCTGATTTTTAAAATACACATATATGATTTTTTTTCTGGCTTGCCTCCGAGCTCTAGTTTATAGTTAAAATCATCTACTTTAATAATTCAAGATACAGCAGATACACCAGGAAATGAAGAAAAAGAAAACAAAGCATTCAAAGTACTCATCTCCAATTTTTCATAAATAATAGCTAGTTATCAAGGGAAGGCACAATGGCACCCGCGAAGGCTCTTCCGCCTGGGCTCCGCCAGCAGGGTTGGCAACTAGATCAGTAATAACAGCCTCCTGAGTAGGAGAAATGAAGGCTCTTCAATTTTGTATTCTGCTCATTTCTATTTTAGAGGAAAACAGTTGACACTGTCTCATTGAAAAGAAAATGCACTCAGATTTCATCATCAAATAGTATTTATTATTAATCCCCAGAGGGTGCACGGAGCTGTGCTAAGCATGCCAATTTGCCTGCCACCTGCTAGTGGCATTTTTGTGTATCACAACCTGGTCTCCTTGCTGTTGAAGCTAGAGGTGAGAAAGGGCAGTGACGAAAAGATTAAAGGGATGAAAAATAGGCTCTGGAGGAAAGGTCACAAGAATTGTAAAAGGTTAGGCAGAGAAAGGAAGGCAGAAGGGTTGCTTGGTTACTGCTTTCCAGGCTAAGGATGGCTTTCAGATGGTTCATTATCTACGAGCAGGTAGCTTCTAACACTGCAGAATATCAAACAAGAAGGAATGCATTTAGATTAAGTGGAGGAAATGTTGATCTGCCAAAAAGAAATGGACTACTTAGAGACTGTAGAAATTCTATCCCTGGAGAGGTTTAAAGGAAGAAGAGAGTCAAATCTGAAGGAGGGACATAGTGGATCAAGTCCTCCTGGAAATGATGGACTGGGGGCTCCCAGGTCCCGATGTTAGTTATTCTAAAATAATGGCCTTGATTCACCAGTATAAGGATCTCCTCATGCAAAGACATCACTCTGCTGCTACAAAATCGAGAAAGACTTCACAGTGGAATAGGCATTTGCACTGAGCCCTGAGTGAGATCTTAACAAGGGGAAACACACAAAAGCCCCTCCTAGGTCAAGGGCACAAAATCATGAAGACGTGGTGTTAACATGATCAGTGATAACTGCACCAGGAAAAAGTATTGAGATTTTGGTGTTAGTAAATCCACGCTTGAATCCTGTCTATACCATGTGTCAGCCTCATAAATTAGGACAAGTTACTAACCGTCTCAGCCTCAATTTCGTTATCCATAAAACAGAAGAAGACTTTAAAGATAATTACACGTAGCTATTTTCAGGATTACATGTGAAGTAAATGAAACACACAGCATAGTGCCTGATACACACTAGGTACCTAGAAAATGGTACAGTGATAACACTATTGTACTAGTTATTGGTATAAAGAAGTAATTTAAGTAAAAAATTGAGGGTCAGAGATTTAGCTCAGTGGTTCCATCACCTGCCTAGTAAGCGCAAGGTCCCTGGTTCGATCCCCAGTAACCACATACAACAATACTGGGCATGGTGGCTCAGGCCCACTGGCAATCAGTACCACATACCACAAATGCCGGGCTTGGTGGCTCAAGCCTGTAATTCCAGCACTCAGGAGGCAGAGGCAGAAAGATTGCTGAGTTCGAGACTTGCCTACATAGTGAGCTCAGGGCAGAAAGAAACAAAGAAAGAGAGAGAAAGAGAGAGAGAGAAAGAGAGAGAGGGAGGGAG
>PVIC010039350.1:0-17169 GCA_004025085.1 Thryonomys swinderianus
GGGGAAAATGATTGGGAACCTGAAATGTTTCTCTTGCCACCAGATTCTAACTTTAGGAGAAGGAAGGTATTAGCACAATTAATTCTATCATAGTGGATTTCTAATTGCTTGGTAAAAGATAAACGGGAAGAGCCTTCCTTGGCTTCTCAAACGACCGCAGCACCACCCTGCCCTGCTAAGTCAGTATAAGGGTCATGTCAGTGGCTACTGTGACCTCCAGAGCACAGCACTGCCAGGTATGGGCTGGCTGCTTCTTGGAAGAAGGGGCTGTCACTCTGCATGGTGTGAAACTCAGCACCTTGAACTCAGAATGACTCCGGTGACATCATCGGACAGAGGTGGGCCTGGGCCCATCACCCCGTGGTTGCCCACCACAGAGCTGAAGTCACAGCGTGTCGCCCTCTTCTGCTCAGCTGCAGATCCCTCTGGACAAGCACCTGGCCCATCTGGTCCCAAAGCTCGTGCCGATTCACCTTATTCTGTAGGTAGAGGTGGGGCATGGAAAATCCCGCAGATTCCACTTTGAAAAGAACTTCAGTTTAGGGCCAAAGGAGGGGGAGAAACAGGAGAAAAGTATAGGACACAGCTGAATTTAGAAAAACGGAAGAAAATCTCTCAAGCACTGCAGAAAAGTGCATTTTTAAACGTAGCTATGCCAAGGGACTGAAAAATTGCTTATGAGCAGAGGACATTGGCTGAGGGAGCAGCGAACTGACAGGGCAGACAGAACTGCTGGGAGGACAGTTTGTTCAGGGGCAGCAGAGGAGCTCAGAGCACGTGCTTAACCACCGCCTTGCAGGCAGTCACTAAATTCCACAGCCACCAAAGGTGACGATGAATATGATAGATTCCAGATGTGACAGCCACTAAGTACCACAGACACTGAATGGCCCTGAGCTACTATGGTACTAAATACCACAAATAATAAATATTACATGCACCAAATACCTCTGAAATTTAATAGCCTAGATACTAAATTTTATAGCCTAGATACTAAAACTATCAAAACTAAATAGACAGATAAAATACTAGAGTCAATGAATTTTACAGCCACTAGTACTATAGCAATTGAATCCTCACCTCAGACATAAAATACTGTTATTACTCTGGTAGATGAGGCCTAAGGACAATCAATAATATTTGTTAATAGAATAATTGTTTGGAGTTGCTGAGTTCAGTTCCTGGGCCCATTGTCTGGACAGCTAAACTAGAAACGCGGAAGCCTGGGCAGTGGGTGGTCAATAGTTGGGGTGGAAAATAGAAAAAGATTTAGGAAGAGATTTCTGAGCCAGGAACCCATTGGGAGAAGGAGGAAGAAAGTAGGTGTCTTGGAGAGAAGGTAAGGAAGTGAGTAATAGCACACAAGTGGCACAATTACATGATTCTTGTGTCGGTGGGATCTGAAGTTTTGAAATGGAGCACCAGGCAAAGTTAAGAGCAGGTAAGCATGAACCCAGTTAGGAGGACTTCTCTGTATATCAGGAGAGAGCTGAGCCTTTACCCCACAGTAGAAGGGGAGACATCATGAGGATGTGAGCACAGGAGAGTGTGACAAGCCCATTAGGAAGGTGACTCTGGCCATGGATGGAGTTTGAGGTGGCCAGTGCAGATGCTATGGCCCCTTCCCAGGGCAAAGTCAAAGATCTGTGCAGATGGGTGGTGACAACAGGTGTACCGAGAAGCAGTCTCAGATAATGTACAGAAGGTAGAATTGGCAGAATTTTGTGAGGGACAAGGTATCTGGCAGAGGTCCCCAAGCCCTGGCCCATGGACCAGTTCTACATTTACAGAGGCTCCTCATCAGCCACTTTATCACCCATCCTCTTCCTCTCCTGGGGTCAGCAGCATCATAGATTCTCATAGGAGCACAAACCCTACTGTGAACCATGTATGCAAGGATGCTCCTTTGAGTCATCTCATCCTGAAGACAGCCACTTTACCCCCACTGCAGTCCCTAGACACACTGCCTCCCACAAAAACTGGTCCCTGGTGTCCAAAAGGTGGGAGGCAGCCGGAACAGAGGTGAGTGTGAAGGAGAACTAATGACACGATAAACTTGTGGTGTCTGGGTTAGATGACCAGATAGTTATTAGTGCCACAAACTCAGACAAATGATACAGGAAAAGGACTTAGCTGGGAAATAGTTTACTATTTCTTCATTTAAATTTTTTTTTCCTAAAATCGGTCATTAAATAACAATTATTTCTCATGATTCTGTGAGTTAAGAAATGGACAGGGCTCAGCTGGATGGTTCTTCTCCATATGGCTTTGCCTGGGGGTTATTTGCTCTGCCATTCTCAGGTCCTAGCTGGGCTGCAAAGGTCAGGTTTTACCCGCCTAGAACCTTGTGCTGCTCCTCAGGACTCCTCTCTCCAGAGGTGCCCCAGCTTCCCTGCAACGTGGTGGTCCTAAATTGCTCAGACTTCATTGGGGTGGCCTCTGAGAATGTGTATTCTTAGAGTCAAAGGCAGATTCTCTATGTCTTCTAAATCCCAGTCTCAGAAATAACACCAAGTCACTTCTACCACATTCTCTGAGTTACCAGTTATGGAAACAGCTCATATTTAAGAAAAGGTGAAACTGACTCCATCTCTGAATGGAAGGAGTAATGAGGAATTTGGGGCCAACACTATTTGGAGAGAGCAGGTGCAGTGCCTGCTGTGGTGAACTACCCATGTTTCTTAGAGGGTGTGCTGGCTGCTCATATCTGCGTCTGTCTTCCAGAGCTGTCTTCCCAAGTTACATCCCCTGAGAAAGGGCAGCTCCCGTCTAAGCACTGGTTGATACAGGGTTGTCGGGCCGCCATCGCTCTGGCACACCCTTGGGTTGGCTGAACTGCAGCAGTGTCACAGTTCAACTTGCCTAACTTCCCCCATCGTCCTGCACACACTGCTCCCAAGTCCTCCCTGCCATCGCCTGCATGTACACTTCCGCCTTGAGTACTGCCCAGCAGTCTGACTTCCGCCAAGAGACTGAACTGTGACAGGATGTGGAGAGATTACAAGATAGCATTAAAAAGGGGTCAGCTAGGTATGGAGATACATATCTGTAATTCTAGCACTCTGGGAGGCAGGAGGATTGTAAGTTCCAGCCCAGCCTGGGCAATGTAGCAATGAGTCTCAAAATAAGAAACAAAAATGGTCTGGCTATGTAGCTCAGTGCAAAGGCACTGGCTTCATACTAACACCAAAAAGAAAAAAGAAAAAAAGAGAGAAAGGAACCAGATCCTTCTGCAAGCAACACATTTTGTAGGGCTAAAGTTTGAGTGAAGGATCACATAGTTGAAGTAAAAATCCAAGTGAACATTTACTTGACCAATCTGCTAATGTTAACAACAAAATTTGTCTCTGCTTTTCAACATTATAAATACAAAATATTGCAATACATGTCTTGATATCTAAATTCTTTAATTCACAGTTCTGATCATTTATTTTATGACAGACTTTGAGCAGCAAAATTAAAAATTAAAGAACATGACCACTCTCAAAGCTATCCAAATGTTCCATGCCCCTTTTTTTTTTTTCTTTTGAGACAGGGTCTCGCTTTGTAGGTCAGGCTGGCCCTGAGCTCACTATGGTGCCCAGGCAAGCTGCTGTGAACTCAGCAATCCTCCTGTCTCTGCCTCCTGAGTGCTGTGATTACAGGCGTGAGCCACCACATCCGGCATTGTGGTATGCGGTGTTGATTGTTGGTGGGTGTGTCTCCACGCCCAGCATTATATGTGGTTACCAGGGATGGAACTCAGGACCTTGCGCTTGCGAGGCAGGCACTGGAACCACTGAGCTAACCCTCCGGCCCTCCATGCCCCTTTTTTACAACACATTTACACAAGCTTCTTCATCAGCCAAATTTCCTCAATTTATAAGAGGCCTGATTTAAGTATGGTCATTGATTCAGTGGGAGAGTTAATTATTCATTTGAATTGGTTCGTGCAAAAGGCTCCAGAGAGCCCACAAGAATAAATTGAAAAGCTATTAGAACTAACAGGCAAATTTAATAAAGTGGCTGGATGCAAAATTCAATAGCTTCCTCATCAACTAGCAGTAACCAATTAGAAAATGCACTGGGCATGAGTGGATGGAGGGGCAGAGATAGCAATAAAAATATAAAAATATCTGGGATTCACTGTACCAACAGGTGAGAAACAAAAAACCTACATCTTAAAATTTTTTAAATGTTGAAAACCCATGAAATAAATAAGCATGCCAAGTTCCTGAAGAGGTGGATAGAATGTGCTACAGAGTTAACTTGTATATTGAACAGAGTCCAATTACAGGAACAAAGTTTATTGTTTTGTTGCTGTTAAGCATGACACAGTTATTGTCAATTTACTCAGGAAAAAAATACATTAGGCAAAAAGTGGCTGAAAAACAAATGAGGATGTAGTTCAGCAGCAAAGTACTTGCCTAGAATGGACAGGGCTCTGGGTTCAAGCCTCAGAACTACAAAAGAAGAAAGGAAATGCAGTAAACAGTATAGAGGTAATGGGCTGACAATTTGGGGGAAATTATACCTTCTGTCACATCACGCATCCAAATAAATCTGAGGTAGATAAAAAGTTAAATGTTGTTATGGGTTAGATTTTGCCCTTCTACCACCCCCGATATGTTTAAGCCCTAATCCACCAATTCAAAATGTGACCTTATTTAGAAATAGGGTGGTTGTAGATGTAGTTCACTGCCTGAGATCAGGTCATCCTGGAGTACTGAAGGCTTCTCTCCCAAAATGACTGTCTCCTTGTAAGAAGATGGCATATGAAAATAGGGCAGAAGCCAAGGAATGTCCTGGGCCACTCGAAGCTGGAAAAGCCAAGAAAGGATTCCTCCCCTAAAGGTTTCAGAGGAAATATGGTCCTATGAACACCAAATTTTGACCGTCCGAACCGTGAGGTAATAAATTTCTGCTGTTCTTTTCCACCCAGTTTATAGCCCTTGGCTGGGGCAGCCCTCAGCTATTACAAATATACAGTTGTAGAACCATTTTAAAAATTCAAAGGAGGGCCAGAGATTTAGCTCAGTGGTTCCAGCGCCTGCCTCACAAGCCCAAGGTCCCTGGTTTGATCCCCAGTAACCACATACAGCAATACTGGGTGTGATGACTCATGTCCACCAGCACTCAGTACCACACACCACAGTGCCAGGTGTGGTGGCTCACGCCTGTAATCCCAGCACTCAGGAGGCAGAGGCAGGAGCATTGCTGAGTTCGAGACTTGGCTGGGCTACATAGAGAGCTCAGGGCCAGCCTGAACTACAAAGCAAGACCCTGTCTGAAAAACAAAACAAAAAAATCAAAGGAAACAAAGGTGAAAAATGTATATACTGGGCTGGGGATTTAGCTCAAGTGGTACCGCACCTACTTTGGAAGCACAAGAGCCCAAGTTCAATCCCCAGTACTGAAAAAAAAAAGTATATACTTCGGAAAGCAAAAGGGTTTATAAACATAAAAGTAATAGAAAAATTCAAAGGGAAAATCAATACTTTTATGTATTAAATTTTTAAAAATAGCTTTCCCGAAACTAAAAAGAAACAGCAAACTTGGAAATATAATTGCCTTGAAATGACATGTAGCCACTATTATTTAAATAGAAACAGCCAGGCATGGTGGCTCACGCCTGTAATCCTACTACGTGGAAGACAGAAGCAAGAGGATTTCTGTGAGTTTGAGGCTTGCCTGGGCTACATAATCAGCTCAGGGCCAGCCTGAACTACAAATCAAGTCCCTGTCTCAATAAATAAATAAATAGAAACACATCTCTAAAATACCAATAGAAAATTGGGTGAAGAAAATATAATTCACAGAATATACATGATTGCACATAAATATAAAAAGTGTTCAATCTCACTAATGATTGAATTTACATAAACAAAATATAATAATTGCCTTTTATGTTACAATATTTTGTGTTGTATTTCTAATTCCCGATAAGGTTGTAGTAAAAATTATTTCTCCCCACCCATGATACTGTTCAAAATATAAACTTCTACATTTTAAGGTGCTGTATATAAAAAGATTTTAATAACCCATGGCCTTTAACTCAGGAATTCTTCTAAATATCTATCTTAAGGAAACAAATAGATGTCTAGGCAAATATTGATCTACAAAGACGTTTATTGCTGCATCACCTATAACATGAAAAACTGGAAACATTAATAGCCAACAATTGGGGAGTAATTATGCAATGTTAGATTGTAACAATATTGAAAGTGGTGACTTCAACATATTTAACAACATGGCAAATATTTACAATAGAAATGTGAAATTAGAGAGCTCATGAATACATGTATATTACATATCAAATTTTATAAGATATATACCTGCAGGGGAAAAAAAGGTTAAAATAAACCAAAATAATTTATCATTTCCTCTGGTTAGCAGACAATATTAATTTTTTTATTCTTATGCATATAACATTTACCCTTTTAGCCATTTTAATTCAGTGGTATCATATACATTCACATTATTTATAACCATCACTACACCTACTTTCAGAATTTCTTTAATCTTCTAAAACCTTTTCATTTTCCTACACTGAAACACTATACCCATTAAACAGTAACTCCTATTCCCATTGACCTCACCCCCGGTTACCTCTATTGCACTTTGTGAATTTGCCTGTTCTAAGTACTTGGCTAAATGGAATCATATAGTATTTCCCTTTCGTCTCTGGCTCATTTCACTTAGCAAATGTTTTCAAGGTTCATCCATGTTGTAGCCTGTATGAGAATTTCATTGCATTCCACTTTGTCACTGAATAATATTCCATTGTATGTAACTTCATAGCACATTTTATTTATCCACTCATCAATTAATTGGGTTGTTTCTGCCTTTTGGCTATTGTACATAATGATATGAATGGTATACAAGAATAGGAGCTGGGGATTTAGCTCAGTGGTTCTGGCATCTGCCTTGCAAGCTCAAGGTCCCAAGTTCAATCCCCAGCAACCACACACCACAATGCCAGGCGTGGTGGCTCACACCTGTAATCCCAGCACTCAGGAGGCAGAGGCAGGGGAATTGCTGAGTTTGAGGCTGGCCTGGGCTACATAGTGAGCTCAGGGCCAGCCTGAACTACAAAGCAAGACCCTGTCTCAAAAAAACAAACAAAAAAACAGTATACAAGTATATATTCAACTCCCTGCCTTCTCCCTAACAGCATATATGTATGAATAGAATTGATGAATCACATGGTAACTTTTTTCTTTTCCTTGAGAATTTAAACCAGAACCACATGCATGCAAGACAAGCTCTCTACTACTGACACACTTCCAAGACATTTTCTTTTGAGTCAGGATTTCATTAAATTGTTCAGGCTAACCTTGAACTTGCAATCCTCCTGTCTCTGATGCCCAAGTAGCTGGAATCACAAGTATGAACCATCACAACCAGCTATCTTTCAATATTTTGCAGAGTACTAGGCTTTAAATTTCTAAAACTTTTTCTTCTGCATTTTTCAAATTTTCTCTGTTGAGTGTATTGTTTTTATAATTGGAAAGAAAAGTACATAGTGATTTTGAAATGTCGCCCATTGCTTTTGTTCTTCTTTCTACATATAATGAACTGCTCCCCTGGAGCCAAGCAAAAGGTCACTTGTTATTTTCCCCTTCACTGATAGCAGCACAGAATGACTGTTACACAAATACTAAAGGGCTGGGGCTGGGGCTCAGTGGTAGAGTGCTTGCCAAGCGCGCACAAGGCCAGTTTCAATCCCCAGTACTGCTTTAAAAAAAATTAAATGTCAAAACATACTCATGATTTGTTTTGATCAGGTATAGTATGAGGACAGGCACAGAGACAACTGTGTCTCTTGAAAGAAGAGTTTATTATTTACAGACCTGAAAGGAGGGGACAGGCCACCAAGCCACACAGTCACACAGGGACGCACCACAGGGAAGCACGAGGGTTGGTATGGAGCCAGAAGGGGCCAGGGAAAACAGGAGCCAGAGCCTTTGTTGTCACTTCCAGCCATGAGGCTAGGCCAGTCAGGGTCAGCAGATTCCCAGGCTGATGGTTTGATAATTCCATCAGGGCTGGGCTGGGGGCAGGGAGAGTCACTGGTTGGCCAGTACCAGCCCTGTGTGGCTTAGGGTGTGGAGAATATTGGTTTGGTGTGTGTGAGTGTCAGATAAGGGAGGAGGTGAGAGTGAGACTGTGTAATGGCTGTTCTGCGTGTGGAGAGGTGTGCTTATAGGCAAGTTGTTTACTAGCTCTAGGAACTGGCTAGCCCTGGGAGGACAGTCTGCCCAGAATCAGCAAGGCCCCAAGATGTGAGAGCATCATAAATGACCACACACACACAGTACAGTGACATGTGTGGAAGGTTTCTTTACAAAAGCTTATAATAGCAAAGACTGAAAATGGACTTTCTATCATAGAAAGAGCTGGTTAAATGAATGATGGTACATGGATAAAATGAAATGCGTCATCAATGCCAGGAATGGTGGCTCACGCCTGTAATCCCAGCACTCGAGAGGCAGAGACAGGAGGATTGCTGAGTTCGTGGCGGCTTGCCTAGGCTCCATAGTGAGCTCAGAGCCAGCCTGAACTACAAAGCGAGACCCTGTCTCAAAAAAAAAAAAAAAAATGAAATGCGTCATCATAGAAAAGAATGGTAGGCATCATGAAAAAGGAAGAGGGTGAAGTCAGATAATCCCCACCACAGCACCCTACCAGGAAAGCTGCACAGTGGTACCTCGGGGAAGGGACTCAGTAGCTGAGCACCCAGGCTGGCAGGAAGATTCTTGCTGCGTCTTCTCCATTTTGTGCCATGTGAATATATGGGCTAGTACAGAAGGAATGCATGATCCCTGGAGGGTCTGAGGGGGTTAGGAGCCCATCCCACCCACCAGAGAACTGTAGGTTTGTCACCTCCTGTTGCAGAAAAAGAATTTTTAGGGGCCAGGGATTTAGCTCAAGTGGTACCGCACCTACCTTGGAGCACAAGGGCCCTGAGTTTGATCCCTGGTACCACAAAAAAAAAATGAATTTTTATGACCATAAAAGGGTTTATTAGACAGACATTTTACTTTTTTCTTTTATTTATTTATTTATTTTTTTTTTTAAGGAAAAAGCTTTCATTGGAAAGTGAGAGGCAAGACAGGAAAAGCTCTAGCTCAGGTAGCTAGAGGAGGTACACTCTGATGCAGGGGTTCAGAGCGGCCCCCTGCAAAGGCAGGAGGCCAGCTTCCAAGGATTAGCTGGTGCAGTGGGATTTCTTATCTCAGTCCTGGTGCCATAGTTCTGGAATCCTAATTGGCTGAGGGATAGTCTCCTTCCTAGGAAAAGGTTATCTTGTGGTGGCCTTTGTCATGTGGGGCTCAGCATATCCTCTGAACTGTGTGCGCCTTTCACCAGCAATGTTACTTCCAGTGTATCCCTCAGAATAGTACCTCTCAAACTGCCGAAGGACTGGTTTTGTTTTTCCTTCAGTTTCAAATTTATGATAGAGGAGAAGAGATGCAAATCCCAAACCTGTTAGACATCTGAAATGTGAGTTCGTGTTTTCTAAAACTGAACAATGAATTCTAGGAACAACAGAAGAGTAGTAAAATTTTATTGAAAGAAACCTCTAAGAGAGAGACGGGAGACTAGAAAGTGGGTTGCCCCTTGACAGAAATTTTAATACACACTCAAAGAAACACAGAGTGTGCATCCTGGAGAGAGAAGCAGTTTGTTTTCTCAAATGGGGAACATTTGCTCTTCTTTTGAGGGGGTAGAAAACCCAGGAAAAGGCGCCTCACCCACCAGAAGGGTGCTAGCCCATTTTACAAGAAGGGATCTAGTTTTTTGGAGGGTTTATTGTTTAATCTAGCTAGGTGTCTTAAACATTGGATTCTTTCAACCTATTCACCTTAAGCTCAGGGTCCTGCTCTGTACTTTCTCACTTAAACCAATGGATGGACTTGGAGTACTCTGAGGAATTTTGGGGGTGATGGGTCTGTCTGGAAGGTAAAAGAGCCCAGGTTTAACCAATGGGATGCTGATGTGGATCACTTCAGGTGACTTCGACTGGGTTCTGGAATTTGCAGTCTTCTTAGAAGTATAATTTTTAGTTATGATTTCTTTGTCTCCTTTCTACCTACCTTTTAAATTTTCTATCCTACCTCAGTATGAAGATTTTTCTATGAGAAAAATGTAAACTACCTGGAATGTTGCTATGAGTTGGATTATGCTCCCCTAACAGGATATACTGAAGTCTTAACTCTGGTAACTATAACTGTAATCTTCATAGATGTAATCCATTTAATCACAGCCCCAGAGGAAACCAACCCCGCTGAAACCCTAACCTCCAAAACCGTGAGACAGTCAGTCTCTAGTTTTCCACCACCTAACTTTGTGGGACTTTGTCACTGAGCCCTAGCACAACACAGATGTTCACTCTGCCTTGCTTAGATGCCCGGGCTTCCTTCTTAGAACCCTGGCAGAGGCTTCAGAAGCACATCCGAAGTCATCTTGCCCATGACTGGTGTTCACAGTGAAGGTCAAGGTCAAGGCCAATCTCGGAAGTTGAGTCCTGAGGACCACACAAGCCCCGTCCTGCCAGAAGCCCTGGTCTCGAGCCCTCCCTCCTCACCCTTCCTCCGAGGGCTCTGGGTGGAGCGGGAGAGAACCCAGGCCCAGGTCACGTGTGCCCACGGCCACTAGAACGTGAGCAGCAACACCACAGGAACGGCTCTGTGCCTCCTCAGCTCCTGGAGAAGCACTGCCGAGTGAACAGAGGGCATGCCTGCCTTGAGTCTTTTAAGTGTCTTGTCTTTTGTGTGGCACTACGGATGGAATCCAGGGCCTCACACATTCTATGCGAGTGCTGCCACTGACATCCCTAACTGAGCCTGTCCTTTCTGAATGCCCCCACCACACTAACAGCACCCTTGCAGTGAGGATTAAAGGTGCTAGCACCCCAAGACCCTCCCCGACACCTGCAACCCAGCACGAGCCCACTAACAAGCAGTGTTTAATTCTGTGTTCTCTTTTGCCAGAGAAGGCTGTGCCCTTACTGCAAATTGGCAAGTGGACTTCACCTCACATGCCAACTCTGGCTGTGTTGAAAGTCTGTCAAGGTCCAGGCTGACAGTGTCAAGATCGATTAGCAAAGGTTGGAAGTAGCAGGGCCAGAGAGCCAGCTCCTCACAGCACTTCGCCCCAAGGGCTGCTCACGCGGCGAAGGCAGCTCCTCGCGGGATAACACGTGGGAATAAGACACTCTCTTCTCCCTGCATGGCCCTGGGTGTAACCACCCACTTGTCCTGTGTCCCTGTGCAGGCTGCAAGCAGGGCCAGCTCATGCCCAGGCTATGTATCCTGCCAGGGCTCTGGCTGTACCCTCAGCATGGGCCCCTCACCAAGGGTGGGAGTGGAAATGAGTCGGATTCAGGAGGTAGAAAACCACCCTCCTCCTTTCTGTGAATTCACTCAGGATATTAAGGCAAAAAGCACCAGAGACCCTTCTTCCCACACTCCTCTGTCTCTCCTCACTGTGTAGTTTTCAAGTTTTGTTGCATGTTATTTCAGTTAGTTCTTGCTACCCATTCCACAGAGTGGCTTTACAGTCCCTCTCCCTAGCCAAGGTCTCACCCCATGCCTGTCAGCCCAGGGCAGCTCTTCTTACGGTGCCGTGGAACTCAGGAGCCCTCCGGAGCCTCCACCTTCCTCTGGCTTTCTCCCAATTGTCTCTCACCTTCCTGCAGCAGCGCGAATCTGCTCACTGACACCCTCCCGAAGGAAAGGGCTCAGATCCCTCCTAAAACCCATGCCAAGCTGGGTGTGATGGCTCACACCTGTAATCCCAGCATTCAGGAGGCAGAGGCAGGAGGATTGCTATGAGTTTGGTGCCAGCATCTACTGCATAGTGAGCTCAGGACCAGCCTGAACTACAAAGGGAAACCCTGTCTTAAAAACAAAAAACAAAAGACCCACGCCAAGAGGCTTGCAATCCAAAGGCTCTAGAGCAGGTCCTGGGGTCCCATGTGGGCCCTCCTCTGGCCTGGTATGCAGCACTCCAACCCTAAAATACATACCCCAGCTTTGGGAGGGAATTGCTCATGCACAGTGGGTGGGTGGGCTCCGTGGCCATTATCACTGCCTTTCCCGGAATCTGGAATCCCACAGACATCTCCATCCCCCAGGTCAGATGGTTGGCTGTTTTCCAGTCGTGAAAATGAAATGACCTTGGGACCACTGTCACTGCATTGGTTTTAAGTACCTGCTCAGGGCCAATATGCTCCGGCCTCCTAGATAAAAGCTATGCAGAGGGAAGGAAAGACCTGCAGGGAGGGAGCAGGCTCCATGACAGAGCCTCTGATGGCTTTGCTGAGAGCCCTTAGCTGCATCCCTGCACTTCATCCTGAAATGCAGGGGGAAATGCGTGAGGTGCTCATGCAGGGCAGGCCACACCCTGTCACTGAAGGTCTTCACGCAGAGGGAAAGGGGCCATCTGCCTTCAGTCTTCTTCATCTGGCCTCTGGTCGCGGGGCTAGGAAGGGACAACCATTCCGCTTACTGAGATAATCCTTAGGCCATGCTTGCCACACTGGCAACTGTTTGCTGATATTTGAGTTTAGGGTGCTTTTCCTTTTGTGGAGAATAAAAGCAGAGAGCAAATGGTTCTTCCAGGAACCTGTACACTTCCCCAGGACTCACTGCCGTGGCTGGCTGCCGGCAGTGCCCACGCAGCTGGCTGCAGGGCAGGAGAGCAGGGCTGCAACTGGCCAGTGCTGGCAGCTGTCCCTGCAGATGGAATCGAGGCTATGTGCTTCCCTGAGCAGCCGCTTCCAACCGAATGTCCCTTCAATAGCCCTGTCAGAGTGCCACGGCTTTCCCTGGAGATGTTCAAAACTGTGGAAAATGGCCACCATCGGGCCCGCGGGATGATGTCTGTGGATTCCGCGTTCCGGGAAAGGCAGTGATAAAGGCCACGGAGCCCACCCACCTGCTGTGCGTGAGCAACTCCCTCCCAAAGCTGAGGTACGCAACCAGGCTCCAGCCCAGGAAATCACAAAGTAAACCTTTGCAGGCTCACCTTTTCACCTGTTTGTGGGTGTAGATATATATGTGTCCTTTTGGCTTCTGGAGGAACAAGAAAGAAAAATATATGTGACTGGTTATTTTTCCCTGATGGTATGGGGGGGGGGTCAAGAAAAGGGCTTAATTTCTAAGTCAATAATTACTATGTGAAGCCAGTAAAAGCTATGCTATACAGATTACATGAAGGAAATTTTACAGGCTTCACCATCCTGAAATGTGAGAATGAAAATAACTTTCCTTTCTTACTACTTTTTTATTTCTCTTCTTACCAAGGATCAAACACAGGACTTCGTGCTTATGAGGCAGGCACGGCACCACTAAGCTAAATCCCTGGCCCACCACTTATTTTTAAAAGTTCTCTTTTTTAATCTTAAAAATATTTGGTGTGCCCAACAAAGTGTTCTCAAATAGCACAGATAATGCTTTAACCAGCCCGAGACAGCACCCCAGGCCAGGTGGAAGCTGTACCCTGGTCCTACCTCAGTGGCAGAGGGGACCCTGGAGTGGTCTGGACCTCCCTGTATCCTCCCTCCGTGGCTGTAAGGCAGGGAGGTCACACTTGCCCCTATGACCTTCGCTACACGGGATTGGGAAGCTCACCAAGATAGGAAAAATGAAAGGGCTTTAAGTCAGGCAGGCCTGCTTGCCAGTCTTTGTGTGACAGGGGCAACATTCCTCAGTACATGTCATGGAGGCACGTGATGCACCAAGTTGAGACTGTACCAACCCCACTCAGAGGCAATGCCCCAACACGTGGTCTGAAAGGAGCTCCAAACCCATTCCAGCTGAAGTATCTTTTTTCCAGGTCAAGGCCAATCTGGCTGGCACTTCCTACAGCACTCATTACAGAGGAATCTGTAAGAGAAAGGACCAGGTCGCCACAGGGCACTGTTCTACCAGGCAGAAGTAACTCTTCTCTCAGTACCCATGCATACATATCTGGGGCTAACTGTGAAAGGCCAGGGACTCAGTGCTGAGCTCCTAGGAGTAACAAGTATTTACCCATAAGCAATCCAACACCTCCCACCTTCCAGTACGAGGGTTGAAACCCAGGGCCTCATTCATGCTAACCAAATGCTCTAACCACCAAGCTATACCCACGTCCAAGGAAAAGGTCTGAGGTGAAGGTAAGAAAAAGCCAGCAGGCTAGATATGATGCTGCATGCCTATAATCCCAGCTCTTTGAAGACTGAGACAGAAGGAATGCCACAAGCTCAAGGCCAACCTAGGATACACAGTAAGTTCGAGGCCAGACTGGACTATACAGCAAGAGCCTGTCTCAAAAAAAAAAAAAAAACCGGGCGTGGTGGCTCCCACCTGTAATCCTAGCACTCGGGAGGCAGAGACAGGAGGATTGCTGAGTTCGAGGCTTGCATGGGCTACATAGTGAGCTCAGGGCCAGCCTGAACTACAAAGCAAGACCCTGTCTCAAAAAAAAAAAAAAAATACACAAATAAAGAAGGAAAGAAAAAGAGAAAGCCAGGAAGGGGCTGGGTCTGAATGGTCAAGTGCTTGCCCTGTGTACACAGGTCCTGGGTTTGACTGTCAGCACCATGCAAAAGAAAGTCTGGAAGATTAGGAAGAACCCTACTCTTGGGCAACTAAGAAAGTGGGGTTGACCTTGAAGCAGTAAATTGGGTACTCCCAGAGCACTGTGCACAGGAGACAAAGAGTTTTTTTTTTTTTTTTTTTTGAGACGGTCTCGCTTTGTAGTTCAGGCTGGCTCTGAGCTCACTATGTAGCCCAGGCAAGCCTCAAACTCAGCAATCCTCCTGCCTCTGCCTCCCGAGTGCTGGGATGACAGGTGTGAGCCACCACGCCCAGCAGGAGACAAAGAGTTTACAACAGTGTGTGCTAGTAAATGCTTAAAATGGGGTGGGGATAGGGGAGTACATGTATACATATGTAAGTTTGCTATAAATTTTATGGACAAAAAGAATGCATAGCACATAATCTGCAAATAAATAAAAGGCACAATGCTCTTTATTGTGATTCTAACAATCAATTTTTTGGAATGCTTTTGTTGATTAGTTGCCAACTCTAGCATCTGCAAAGAACCTCTGTGGTTGCAGTTCAACCAGGACTTAACAGTCTGACTACAAATAAATGTCTGGTCACTCCTGGGTTCAGCTGTCACTCAGGGTGTTGAATGGATATAGGTCACTGGCTGGTGATCTGACAGGTGAAATGGTCCAGGGTTAACTCACCTTCTGCCATGAAACACCACAATGTTCCATCCTGGCAACAGGCTCAGTGCTGAAGTTACCACCCAGGTTGGAGGACCTGGCGCCAACTGTACCTCTCAGCTGCTGCCCTAAGGAAGCTGGGGTGTGCTTTCCAGGGGCACCGCCCAGTACTGAGGGCTTCTCCTCTTGCTGATTTAGTGAGAAAGGCCATTTTCAGACTTTTACATAGACAGCAAAGGCTTGGAAGGAGTGAAAATGCTCTGCCCTCAAAGTTGTTCTTCATTTTATTTGTGGCACTGCCCACCTTTGAATCATATAAGCCTGCTTTTCTCCTCAGAACGCTGTTGCCAAATGTACCTCTCCTGACAGCTCGAGAACCTTGTAACTAATGGTTTCTATTATACTAGAAATGTTTGTCAGGTGCTTTAAAAAATATATTATCCTATTAGAAAGATACACCTTAATCTCATCCTCTATTATAGCATAGGAACCATATCCCTCCATTCAGGTGCCAAGTACTATGATAGTGTCTTCCCCACCATGGCCCAGAACACAAAGATAGCATGTTCCTCGGCAGCATCCAAAGGGACAATATCACCCAAAGCATAGTGTTTGAGTCTCTTTTAGCTAAAATATACATGCAACAATGAAGCTTCAGCCCCAGTGGAGTGGAAGAAGAGGGAGAGCTGGGGAGATGAGCTGAAAAGAAACACTTGAGAGGCAGTTTCTTGTTGCTGTTGCTTTTACAGTACCAGGGATTGAATTCAGGACATTGCGCTTGCCAGATAGGTGCAGCACCGAGCTACATCCCTGCCCCTGACAGTCAGCTTCTTATAGTTGAGTTTTCTGCACTCAGCTTTTCCCTTCCAACTCTGTGCATGACCAGAATCCCTTGGGTGACGGGGACAGTAAAGGGAGGGGCTCTGGCTATAAAATAGATTAAGCAACATCTGAGGGAAGTTACTGATAGACTGAGACTTAGACAATAGTGCAGGAGAGAAAACATGGAGCAGAGGGCCAGAGATTTAGCTCAGTAGTTCCAGCACCTGCTTAGCAAGTGCAAGGTTCTAAATTCGATCCCAATAACTACATACAATACCAGGCATGGTAACTTATGCCCACCAGCAATCAGTACTACATACCACGATCCCAGATGTGGTGCTTCATGCCTATAATCCCAGCACTCGAGAGGCAAAGGCAGGAAGATTGCTGAGGCTACAGCAATTGTTGAGGCTTGCCTGGGCTACATAGTGAGCTAAGGGGCAGCTTGAACTACAAAGCAAGAACTTGTCTCAAGAACAACAACAACACAACTTGAACTACAAAGCGAGAACTTGTCTCAACAACAACAACAACAACAAAAAAGTAAAATACAGGGACCAAGGATGTAGCTCAGTGGTGTGGTGCCTACCTGAGAATTGAATTTCCAGTACTGGGGGAAAAAAATAAACAAATTTTTAAAACAAAATAAAATACAAAGGGGTGGGGACAGAGCTCAATGTAAGGCTTTGGGTTTAATCCCTAGTACTCAAAAGAGAAAAAAGAAATCACCAAGGTAAAGAAACACTGCATACCAGCTAAGTCTTTGAGGCTCTGAGTACAAACAGAAAAATGCAACTGAAACTTAATCAACTGATGGTCTTTGACATTAACAAAAATGTTTACCATTATTACTAACCCACTAGTCTGTAACTCAACCTTTATGTTAATTCAGAAAACCTCAGGGGTCGGGGATTTAGCTCAGTGGTTTCAGCATCTACCTGGCAAGTGCAAGATCCTGAGTTCCAAGGTTCCAATCCCCAGTACCAAATACCACAATGCTGGGTGTGGTGGCTCACGCCCACCAGCAGTCAGTACCACACACCACAATGCCAGGCTACATAGTGAGTTCAGGGTCAGTCTGAACTACAAAGCAAGACCTTGTCTCCAAAAACGGAAGGGAGGGAGGGAGAGAGGGGGGAGGG
>PVIC010039351.1:0-17313 GCA_004025085.1 Thryonomys swinderianus
TTTTGGAGACAGGGTCTCGCTTTGTAGTTCAGGCTGGCCCTGAGCTCACTATGGTGCCCAGGCAAGCCGCCGCGAACTCAGCAATCCTCCTGTCTCTGCCTCCCGAGTGCTGAGATTACAGGCGTGAGCCACCACGCCCAGCATTATATGTGGTAACTGGGGATCGAACTCAGGTCCTTGCGCTTGCGAGGCAGGCGCCGGAACCACTGAGCTAACCCTCCGGCCCACAAGTAACTGGACTTTTGCAAATGGATCACATGGCCTTGAATCAACCAGGCAGGATCACCTCTTCAGCAGAATTCCAGGGCGGCCAAGAAATGTGAGAAATGCGGCCTCTGCTCTCCCCCCACAATAGAATATGTAAAACCCACAAACTGTTGAGGCAACTATCCTGGCCTGAAACGTGCTAGCAAAAAGCAGCTCAGGCTCCAGAGAATAAATCCCCGAAGAGAGGAAAAGCCAGCCAATGAGCAGGTGAGCTCCCCGCCCTGATCGACTCCCCAGAGTTGTAATCACAGGAGTCAAACAGGCGTCAGTCAGTCACTGCTCTGCCCACCGGGGACTGGAAAGACAGAGATCTGAGGCCGAGCTGGAACAATGCCTCAGTGATGCAGAGAAACAGTACAGAGGCCTAAAACGCTGAGGGGCGACGGGGCTGCCGATCAACAGCAATGACTTTATCCTCACCGCTGTGCTTCTTTCTTGAGAAGGTCAGGTTGACTGTGTCAGATTCAGCCCCAGAACGCAGTGATTTTACCATTCGCTTTCACCAACTGGACTGACACGCGTTCCCTGCGGTAGCTCCTGTGTGCTGAGCCCGTCACGCCTCTTCAAAACATTACTGGTTTCCATGGAAACCAGAGAGCACTTGCTGGAAGAGCTGCTTGGAAATTTCAAGTCAACACATCCAAAACTCTCCCAGCAATATATTTTCTAAGACCTGATTTGAAAGAGAAACCGTGCAAAAGGAACAAGAGAAAACAATCCTAAGAGTGGTTCGAGGTGGTTGTGAGAGCTCAGCATCCTGTCTGGATTCTGTCTTTTTAAAACACAAACTCAAGGGAGGTGTCTGGGGAAGCAGGTGCATTGATCTATGGCTCCTGACTTCCGACATGATTTTATTGTGGTTGAGAAGCCAGTTGGGTGCTGGAAGTTTGAACCATGGCAGGACAGGGGAGCAGACTGACTGTTAATAAATCAACTGGAAGGCTGCTGCACACCCATCTACCTCCTACTCTCACAGCTAAAAAAGACTGCTCAAGTCCTGTGATTATATATCTATTTTTTAAATCAACCCTTTAAGGCTGTAATGTGAAATGAAAAATAATAGCTTTCTCCAGTGGCTGTCAGATTGGCATATCATAAGAAGAAACTTTAAAATACAATAAAAGAAGACAATGAGTTTATTTTTTAATTAGGTTTTAAAAATAGGCAAACTGGAATCTTTTTTAAAACTTGCCTTTAGGGCTGGAGGGTTAGCTCAGTGGTTCCGGCGCCTGCCTCACAAGTGCAAGGTCCTGAGTTCGATCCCCAGTAACCACATATAATGCTGGGTGTGGAGACACGCCCACCAACAATCAACACCGCATACCACAATGCCGGACGTGGTGGCTCACGCCTGTAATCCCAGCACTCGGGAGGCAGAGACAGGAGGATTACTGAGTTTGCGGTGGCTTGCCTGGGCACCATAGTGAGCTCAGGGCCAGTCTGAACTACAAAAGCGAGACCCTGTCTCCAAAAAGCAAAAAAAAAAAACCAAAAAACCAAACTTGCCTCTAATGTACAAACTTCTCAACGATACCCACTTTATACTGTTATTTGCTATAGTGGTGAATTTTGTTGGGGCCTTTAGAAAACTGTGACTTTCACTGTTTTTTTTTTGTTTTTTCCATGATTCCAGTGGTTAATGGAAAACTTTTGACACCTCCATTTGAGTTGCTGGAATCCCTGTCCTTTCTTCTAGTTGGTCAAGGTGGAAATCTCAGAATCATACTCAATGCCTTATTTTCCCTCAATCCCTACAATCAGTATATTATTCTACTTTTTCATAATCATAACAAAAAAACCAGAACTGGACCACTTTATAAAGAAAATAAGCTTATTTTGGCACATGGTTCTCAAGCTACAAGGTCTGAGGATCTCACCTGGTGATGGCTTTGCCACAAGAGTCCCAAGTTGGCACAGAAGATCATACAGCAACAGACAGAATACATATCTATGTGTCTGCCAGGCCTCTCTCTCTCCCTATAAAGTCACCATGATTCAGTCATGAGAAATCCAGCCTCATGACCTTATTTAATCCTTTCCAAATGCTCTGTCTCCAAACACCATAGTCAGATTAAAAGTCTCTCCTCTAGGGCCGGAGGGTTAGCTCAGTGGTTCCGGTGTCTGCCTTGCAAGTGCAAGGACCTGAGTTCGATCCCCGGTAACCACATATAATGCTGGGCGTGGAGACTCATGCCCACCAACAATCAATACCACATACCACAATGCCGGACGTGGTGGCTCACGCCTGTTATCCCAGCACTCGGGAGGCAGAGACAGGAGGATTGCTGAGTTCGTGGCGGCTTGCCTGGGCACCATAGTGAGCTCAAGGCCAGCCTGAACTACAAAGCGAGACCCTGTCTCAAAAAGCAAAAAAAAAAAAAAAGTCTCTCCTCTAATACCTAACAAAAGAGAATGAAATTTCAACATGAGCATGGAGGACAAACCATATTCAAACCACAGCATCCATCAGTCATCAAATCTTGCTCATTTTATCTCCCAAATGTCTCCCAAATTCTTTTTCTCCTGATTTCTCCTCTGCCTTTCTATTCCCATTACTACTATCTGTACAAGATGCTTACTATCTCTTGCAAAAGCTATTGTGGTAGACTGCTGCATAATCTCTCTGCCCTTGAGCTTGCTCTGCTCAAACTTATCCTCCATGTAATACCTTTGTTTCCGAAAAATTGAGACTGGATATTATAGTATGGAAGGTGGACCTCATGAGAAGGCACAAGTACAGCTGGGAAGTTCAAGGGGTGGATTTAACAGTGGCCACTGATGCTCACATTTTGGAAAACTCAGATACCGTCAGAGTCAAAGCTTCTACTGCCTCACTGCTGGCCTTCTTCTCTCACCTGGGATCAGCTGGGACCAGGCACAAGCTTCTCTCCACTTGGTTCCCACCACGGCTTCTTAGCACTGAAGTTCAGGATCCCACCAGATGCATGGAGACCTTTCCCCCATCAAGTCAGGACCTGAGCTCCCCAGCAGCTTCTCAAAGTGGTTAGTATAGGTATGAAAACTTCACGCTCTATTGAATAAACCTTAGTGAGAGTCTAGAGCTGAGATGAAATGGAAGGAAAATCCCTCTCCCTCCTCCGTCAATGAGTTGTACTATGGAGCAGTGTCTCTACACTTGCCTAGCAGACGTGACTGAGTAGATGGCTGTCTCTGCATGGTGCTGTAAGTCAGCTCAGTACCACATCCTCTTTTACTTGTTCCATCTCCTTCTATAGCTCACACTCTGCCCTCCAATCTTTTTTTTTTTTTTTTTTTTTTTTTTGAGACAGGGTCTCACTTTGTAGTTCAGGCTGGCCCTGAGCTCACTATGGTGCCCAGGCAAGCTGCCGCGAACTCAGCAATCCTCCTGTCTCTGCCTCCCGAGTGCTGGGATTACAGGCGTGAGCCACCACGTCCGGCACTGTGGTATGCGGTGTTGATTGCTGGTGGGCGTGTCTCCACACCCAGCATTATATGTGGTTACCGGGGATCGAACTCAGGACCTTGTGCTTGCGAGGCAGGCGCCAGAACCACTGAGCTAAACCTCCGGCCCTGCCCTCCAATCTTTACCTGACTTTCCTTGCTAAGACTTAGCCCAAACATCACTTCTCCTATATAATTTCACCTACGTTGCCATCATTTCCATTCCACAAGTAAGGCCTGGGTCAGAAACCCTTTCCTATTCTTCTACAGAAATCTGAATATTGACACTAGAACTAGCTGCCACTACACCCCTGTCTTAGTTACTCTTTTCCTTATTGCTGAGACGTAACATCCAACACCTAAAGTTTAAGGGGGAAAGATTTATTTAGCTCATGGTTTGTAGAAGTTTCAGTCCATAATCAGACGGTTCCAAGGCAGGTTTAGCAAGCCAGACGGGCATCACAGGGCAAAACAGTTCAAGGTGGGCAGAAGGTAGCAAAGCAGTAAGGGATGACCACAACTCTTTTTATTGCTGCTGTCTTATCCAGGCTACTTAGAGCGAGTAGCACTCATACCCTCAATCCTTGTGCTTTGATCCTAGCACCTTGATCCCAGCATTGGACCATGAATCAATCCATGTCATACACTCTAGACCCACCTCTGAAAAAGCCCCACCTATGACCACATGAGGCTTTTGGGGGGTATCCAGACACAAGCCATAACACCTTCCCTGTTAGAATGTGGGAAAGTCCTGGCACGTAGAGGAAAAAAAGCTCAGCCATTAGGGTGTGGCTGTCTTATAAAAGGCCTTGATAATCATACTGATGAGCTTGTACATTGTGTTAGTCAATTTTCATTATCACGATGAAATACCTGATATGACCAACTTAAAAGAAAAAAAGGTTTATTTTAACTTGTGGTTTCAGAGGGTTCAGTCCTGCTATTTATGGGCCTACGGCAGGAGTACATGTTAGAGGAAGTCATTCAACTCATGATGGCTGAGAAGCAAAGATAGAGGGGAAGAATGGGTTCCAAATGTCTCCTTCAAGGAGATAATCTAACATCCTCCCACTTAGGTCTCTGTCTTAAAGATGCCACGCAACAGCGACACAGCGTGTGACCTCACCTTGAATACATGGGCCTTCGGGGGATACATAACCAACGACAGCACGTTATCTTTTCAGTGGGTAAATTGGAAGCTGTTGAAACCAAGTTTTTGATTTAGAAAGCTTAAGACATGTAGGCTCAATGGGGCATGTTTGGATTGGAGAATTCTGCAACTCAGAATTACTATGGAAGCAAAGGCAGTGCGAAAGAGAGACACGTGTGAGAGGCAAGAGATGTGGACTGCGTGGGAGTAGCAAATCCTCACAAGTGAACAAGCTCAAAGTGGGTTTCTGGCTCTCAAACAAGGGCTCTGGGAGAATGGCAGGTAAGCAGCAGAGAAAGACTGAGGTGTCTTTACAAAAGGTGCCCAAAGGAAATTATTGACGGATTGTTGCAAGCATTTTAATAAGACATGTGACTGTTTGCTGCAACACGTGTGTGTAGACACACACCATCCCTATAGTACCAGCATCATCACATGACATCATTGCCACCACTGTCATCACAACCGTCACCAAACAGCCCCAGCCAGCTGCTTCGCTCTCTCACCTCTGTTCTGATCATCTGTGATGGACACAAGAGTGAAATATCAAGTCCACCTGACCTGCCAATCCTTTCACCAAGGAGGAACCAGCAGAAGCAAACGTGTCAGCTCCTCCTCTCTGCATCCACATAAACGCTGTGGGAATATAACTGAAGAAATTCTGTTAGGTTCAGTTGATAGTGTGGGAAAGGAAGCAAAAGAGAAGGGGAGGAGAAAAAGGAAAGTTATGTAACACCAGGAAAATTCCTCTTTCCTTCTACCAAGCCTTGGGTTTTAGGGAAAGGGAGAAAACTGGAGCTTGTTTCCAACAAGCCTTTGTTAGTGTTGAGTTCGTCATCTTTTTCATGTTTTAAGCACTTACTCAGGGCCCAGCAGTGGCTGTTAATTGGTTGATGAGTTAAGAGCATTCATAGAACAGCTGGCACCAAAACAGAAGTTGCAATCTGTGTCCTTGAGGTTTACTCTCTAAAGTGAGCAATTCAAACACAGAAGATCATTTAGAATGAAAGAAGCAAAGACTATTAGGTGACGAGCAGTAGAGAAACCAAGGTACAAGTATTTCAGTAGTGTGCAAGCAAATAGCACATATGGGAAGGATTTTTGGAAGAGTCCTAGAGCATCATTTTTGGATGGAGCAATTTGGAAAAAGTTGTATCTTTCTTTTCATCAACAGATTTTGGGCAGGCTTCACCCAGGGGTGTATGAAGATGGGAAGAACTATGAAATCTAATGTTTACATGTTGCAAAGTGATTCTGTGCTAAGTGGGGAGAAATCCATGTAGAACGGAGATATCACTGGGAGAATCCATCCATTTCTATAAGGCAAGTCTAGTATTTTTTTAGTGCAATCCCTGAAACATCTACATTCAAATCATCTGAAGAACTGACCGAGGCAGATTTCCAGGATCCACCCTGATGACTCCTTGTGACCAGGAGCTGGGCCAGGAATCTGCATGTCACCTCAGCCTCCAATGATTCCCTGGTAAGTTTGAGAGTCACTGCATATCTTTTTTCCAGACCTTCTGTTGCCCAGCTATCCCTGTCTTGCTCTCTTATATTTAATCATTATCTCAGATGTATTGACTGAGCCCCTGCCTTGTGCCTACTTCTGTTCCAAGTACTGGAGATGAAGGACAGAACAAAAGAGACAAGGTCCCTGTTCTTGTACCCTTGAGGGCCGAGACAGAAGTAAGAATTTAATAAATATGCAGTCAAGGGCCAGAGATTTAGCTCAGTGGTTCCAGCGCCTGCCTCGCAAGTGCAGGGTCCTGAATTCAATCCCAGTAAACACATACAATGTTGGGCGTAGTGACTCACACCCACCAGCAATCAATAGCACATACCCAGTGCCGGGCGTGGTGGCTCATGCCTGTCATCCCAGCACTTGGGAGGCAGAGGCAGGAGGACTGCTGAGTTTGAGGCTTGCCTGGGCTACACAGTGAGCTCAGGGCCAGCCTGAACTACAAAACAAGACCCTGTCTCAAAAAATAAAAAATATGCAGTCGAATAGTGAACATTTTGGGAAGGCCAGGATGACTGCAGATCAAGGGGACAGATTGGACATTGGTTTCTATCCAAGGTGAAGGTGAAGAACGTCCCCTCTCATATGAGGATTTGGAGAGGACCTTAATCCTGATGAAGCCACCTTGGCTTGTCCATTCAGCCAATCCACCCACATTTGTTGGGGACTTCCTGGGTGCCAGGTGAATTCCTCCAAAACTCCCTCCCAGTCCCATTAGGAAGGCTTAGTTTCCATTTAGGGGTGTCTCAGCAGTTCCCAGTCCCACTGATCCCCATTGTCTCCCTCACTGTCATATTCCACAATTCCTCTCCTGTTCTTTGAACTCACAGCTCTGAAGCTACAACTTCCCAAAACAACACAGCACTGCCAGCATGTCACTCTCCCTTTGGCTCAGTGTGGCAGGAGGCTCTGGAAACGCTGGGTGATGTCTGCATGAAGAGCAAGGTCTAGAAACACCGAGGACGTTCATGTTCAAGCAAACTATGGTGGTTGCAGGGGCAAAATCCAGGAGTGAGCAGTTTATAGCCAAAAGATTAAAATGTGGGTGTGCTCAGGAGAATAAGCAGGCTAAAATTTCTGACCTTCTCTAAACTTCTATGCATGTTGGTGATTGCCGTTCACTACAACACACTGAACTTAGAAAATCCCCTTGTTACAGATGGACAACTCAGGCCCAGAAAGTATGAGTAACTCACAGGAAAGGCCACGTAGCCAGTGATGAATAGAAATGGGATTCAAACCCATACTGAGCTCAAAGTTCTTTGTTTTCCTCCACCAACTGAAGCAAGAATTTGTAAAGGCAAGAATTCTGCACAGCACATTTCAGGTTGACAGAAATCATGACAACTTTGCCCGCTGAAGCCTCAGAGGAACTCTGAATACACAGGCATTCAATACTAGGTAGGTCAAATGTGTCAAACAGTAGGTTGAGTTTCTAACAATCGTGTCGTGACCTGACCACCCTCCTACTCCACCACTGTAGCAATGAGATGGAATCTAGCAGGGCTGATAAATTGCCACCTTAGACAGGTACAAGCAAAGGAAAAATACGGACAAAAAGGCAGCGAGAAAGCAGCTTGTACAAAAAAATATATAGAAAGAAAACTCGACTGAATCTTGATACACCTGATTCAGGCTTCGGCAAACTCCCACCTACATGCAAATCAAATTAACTACTGAGAAATGCGAAGCGCATAGAGCTCCATGGAGCCATCCTAAACGCATTTGTTCGGCCTGAGCTGATCACGCTGATCCAGGTGACTCACCTTGCTCCCTCCAGGAATCGGACCAGTGATGAGGTAGCTAACCCTGTCCGGTCTCAGATGTTCATCTTTCTCCCTGGGATCCAAGAAATTCTGGCCACTTGCAGTGTGCAAAGGCATCTAGCCAGGCAAGGATGCTGAATCCAGGCCCCAGGGCTCCTCTCTGGGGACAACAAATGCCTCTCAGATTGCAGCTGCAGAAAGAGGGGGAACAAGGGCACAGGGCGGTGTGCTACAGACGCAGCGGTGTAGACACTGGCTGGGTGAGTCATCTCCAGGCAGCCTTTTACAGGAGTTGCAGATTCCAGTAAAAGCAGATCAGGGACATCTCTCGAGGGACGGCTGACCAATCGAAAGTGCCTCTTGCTCCATCTTGGCTGTTCTGAGTAGGCATTTGAATAGTTTATCTCCAAAACCAGATGGTGGTGTTTTTTTCCCTTGCTTTGGCCTCTGCATTTTCTGAAACCAGGAGGTTATCTGTACTGAAGTTGGAAAGTTGGATAATATCCATTGCTGACAGACATCACATCTGAGTCTTACTCCGATCAGGAGTATGCTGTTTTTATCCTGTGTCTTGGGCGGTAACTGATATCTTTGTCTTGGATCTCAAAAGGCTACAGCCCGGTTGTTTTCAATGCCACAGAGGCTGACTGTGTGGACCTCACCAATGGCCTCTTCTTTGGCTTCCAGGTGGCAACAGCCAGTGGGAACCTAGGTAGAAGGTAAGAAAAGAAATCAGGGTGTTCCTCCCAGCTTCTCCCTTTGAAAAGAGCCCAATCTTCTCTAACTTCTGTTTCTCCAGGTTCTGCTTGCCGCTCCTTCCATTGGGGTCATTCAGTTATCCTACTGGGATAACTTCCCTTAAGTGGTATACACCTGAAATCCCAGCCCTTTGGGAGGCTGAGGCAAAAGGACTGCAATTTTAAGCACCACTTGGACAACTTGGCAAGATCTGTCTCAAACAAAGACATTATAAAAAGGACTGAGAATATACTCCAGTGGTAGAGTGCCCCTGGGTTCAATCTTCAGTAACACACACACACACACACACACACACACACACACACACATGCAGAGCTGCTTGTATATTTCACCTTTCCAGAGCTGGGAAAAAAATGTCTAACCTTCATAACTGAAAGAAGGTAAGACTTATTTTGGTTCATAGTTTGAGAAATTCCAGTCCATGGCCATGTGGCTCCAAGGTAGGAACATCATGGTGGAGGAAAGTGGCTGACCTCATGGCAGCCAGGAAGCAGGAAGCCAGAGAAATGTTCAAGAAGGGACACACCCTTTAAAGGCCTCATCTCTGAGGCCTATTGGCATACTGGGGATCAAATCCTCAATACACGAGTCCTGAGGGATTCTTCCTATTTCAACCATAATATTACCTAATTCCTTTACTCAACTGTTTTGAAAAGACCTGCAGAGAGCTGCCATTGCCCCCACTTCGGTGTGTCTGACTTGTGCTGTTAGCACAGGTAAGAGCAAATAGCACCCACTTCTCTCCTGCTGCTCTTGCTGCCACCCTAACCTGCATGGGGAACCCAGGGCCAAGGCACATGGAGGTCCCGAAAAGAAACCATGCCACACCACTCAGGATAAAGTCCACATTTCCTAGCACAGCTGCAAAGGCTGGAACCTGCTCTCCACACTGGTGCCTGCCGTGCTCCCTCGCATCCACCCCGCTGCAGCCAGCTCCTTGCTATTCTTCCCAAACACTCCAAGCTCCTTTGCACTTTCAAGCCTTTGTGTGGCTTCATGTGCCTGCTCCCAGGGACTTCGTGGGGATTCTCACAGACTGTCAAGTTTAATCCTCACTCCTGTAAACTCTCTGAGGCTGACATTCATTTTAACAAAATATTTTTGGCATTGCTGTACCCCGGGAGCTGCAAGCTCATGTGAACCTGGCAGTTCTGACAAACAGGGGAGGGGGCCAACCTCATAAAAACCACCCAGCCCTTGCTCTGGCTTTTCTTTCCTCACATCTGACAGAGACATGGGAGAAGGGAAGTGTTTCCTTGCAATAAATGATCACACACTCACACAGTGCAGAGACAGCGCGGGGGCCAGGTGACAGTAATCGCTGGTATTCAGAGGCAATAGACACTGAGTGGACATGCAAGAAACCACACACTGACCAACTCACTACTAAGCAGAAATGTGACCTACTGTGCCCACATTTTGCCATGTTTTAAGATACACTGGGGATTTTTATTTTTATGTAATGTCCCATAATTTTTAATCGTTGATTTAAAACAAACAAAAAACCCATCCAGACCACATTAAACGTGTTTTCTGTGCTGCACTTAATACAGAGGCTGCCAGTATTCAATCAATGCTATTTGTCTGTCAGTGCGTTTAGTACTGTATATATTCAACAATTATGTGTTGAATTAGTCAGTGAGTACCCTTCCCAGTATGCTTTTCAACATTTAGGACCTGATACATCTAACTACCTTCTGTTGGGAATGTGGAAAACATGGGATCAGAATGGAGGAAATTTGTGCCAGATGAGGCTCTAAGGCACATGTCTGCTCTGGACTCAGTTGTGGCCTGTCTGAAAGGTCTTGATGATTAACTTTTTATGCCACCTGGTGTAAGGCTGATGTGGTTCTGTCTGAATTGGTATAGTCATGCCTGTTTTTATAGCCAGCATCCACCCTGATGGCCAACCTTATGTTGCCCTGGTTGTTAAAGAATTCTAACATCACCCCCAGCTGAGTGCAAAAATGTTAGTCTATAACCAGTCACAGTCTATTACCACCAAGGAAGGCTCGTGGAATAGGTAATGAAGCATGTCATCAAAACAAGATCTAGTTCATTTAGGCCTTGATTTCAATTCCAAGTCTTGTATAGGGCTAACTCTCTCAAAATTTGATTGGAATGTGGCCACAGTTCTCATCTCTGTTTTTCCATCTGGAATATACAGAGACTCTCACACCTACTTCCTATGCCTAAGGTCATCAGTTTTCTATTGTTACAACATATCACCTGAAGGTACAGGCTTTGAAAAGAAGAGAGGTTTACTGAGCTCAGAATTTTGGAAGCTGTCCAATCAGCTTGGCTTCTGGGGAGGGCCCACTTGCCTGTGTCATATCATGGCATTATAGCAGGGAATGTGCAAGAGGGCAGGGTTACATGGCGAGATGAAAAGTGGAGAGATACAAGAACCAACCTTGCCGTTCTCTCTCTCTCTCTCTCTCTCTCTCTCTCTCTCTCTCTCTCTCTCTCTCTCTCTCTCTCTCTCTCTCTCTCGTTCTTTGAGACAGGGTCTCACTGTGCAGTCAATGTTGGCTTTGAATTCACTTGGGAATGCAGGCTGGCCTCAGAGTTTCAGGGATCCACCTGCCTCAGCCTCCCAAGTTCTGAGATTACTGGCATCCACCACCATGCCTGGCCCAGCTTTGCTCTTTTTGCAATATGCTGCTTTCATAGGAACTAACAGGGGTCCCTTGACAATGACGTTAACCCTTTCTGAGGTCCACACTCCAGTGACCTACCACCTCTCCCTAGCTTCACCTCACAAAGATCCCACGACCTTGGAGCATCATCACACCTGGGTCCACACACAGAGCCCCAAGTCATAGCTTCCCAATGCTCTCCAAGAACACTGGATGACTGGAGTAATTTGGATGAAGGTAATGAGGTGAAGCAACAACAGGGTGACCCAGTGACAGGAGGTGGAGACTCCAGTCACCTTTGGGAAGAGGTTCTACTTGATTCATTTATTCTAGTGCCTTTCTCCTCCCCCAGCTTCACAAACAGTGGATCACTGTATGCCTCTACCTACCTGTACCACAAGCCAGAAGCTCAGTCTGTTCAAATGCTAAACAGGTATTAGCAGCACTCTATTAGATCAGCTCAAGGTGATTTAGAATTGGTCTTGGAACACAGTCATTTCTTTGTAACACTTGCATGTGACTCTGTTCCTGCGTTTATGCCAAACTATCATCCAATGTGATAAACCCATATGGACAGGGGTATCCCTTAGAATTTCTGGCTCCAGTTTACCTTGTTATTTCCCAATTTTTATTGAGGTAGGAGCCTAGGGTATGAACTTGTTAACTTATTTTAAGACGTAGGATCTTTTACCCTCCACATGCACGGCAATGTGTCATGTGGAGAACAGACAAGATGCTCAGAGAAAAACAGCAGGCAACATTTGAGTGTACACACACCGTATACCTTCCCTGCCTCTCGCCTCACTGTCTCACAGGGCTGTAAAGTTGAAACGCACCTAAAATGCCTCCAAATAAGCTAGGTCATACTGGAAATGCACAACACAAACTTTCAAAAGCAAAGTTAAGTTTACTTACTCAAATTGCCAGCTTATACTTTACAACTGTATAATGTTTCAACCACATAGAGAGAAAATAGATGACATTTATGTACATAAACCTACCACTAAGCTTTACAAAATTTCAGTGTTCTGCTCTATTACTTTGTTTTTCCCTATTGTCTCCATAGCCACTTCGACATCATTACAGCTTAAGAGCAGATATATACAACATGTAAATAAGTGAGTAAATCTATATTCTAGTAAAACTTTATTAACAAGAAAGTCATAAGCAAGATTTGTTTTCCAAGCTAAAGTTTTCCAACCTTTGATGTAGACTTTTGTAGTAAGAGGGGATACTGCATGAATCCTCTTAAAGGAATGAAATATTACAAATATTACTGAACCCCCTTCACTATGTCCTTCCCAAGTCCTGTTTGTCTCTCTGCCTTTCTCCCTCCAAAAGAACCACTGCCCTTGGGGCCAGAGGGTTAGCTCAGTGGTTCCGACGCCTGCCTCGCAAGCGCAAGGACCTGAGTTCGATCCCCGGTAACCACATATAATGCTGGGCATGGAGACACGCCCACCAACAATCAACACCGCATGCCACAATGCCGGACGTGGTGGCTCAAGCCTGTAATTCCAGCACTCAGGAGGATTTCTGAGTTCGCAGCGGCTTGCCTGGGCACCATAGTGAGCTCAGGGCCAGCCTGAACTACAAAATGAGACCCTGTCTCAAAAAAAAAAAAAAAAAAGAGAGAACCATTGCCCAGAATTTGTATTAATCAACTTCATGCAGACATTTTTATATTAACACATATTAAAACATATATGCTTCCCTGGGGGGAAAACTCATATATATAAAATACTACACATTCTACTCTCAAATTTGCTCTTCTGGTGAAACTATTCTATAGAGCATTAGCCATGTTGATGCACTCAGCTGTAGCTTGTGCACTTTAACTACTATGTATATTCTTTTATGTGAATTGATATAGGTATTTTCCTCTGGATGAATATTTGCTGTCCCCAATTTTCCACAAAATATTGCAATGAACACAGTATCCTACTCTGAGAACTTCTGAGCAAAGGTTTTCAAACTCGTCTGACGACCACCGCTATCAGAAACGCACCTTACACCGGGGCATGGTACAACACACACTCATGCTCGGCCCTACATGAACACAGAGTGAAACAAGTTTCACAAAATAATACTTTCAGGAGTGCTAATAAATTTTTATCAGAATTCTCCTTATCAAGCCAACACAGTTCCACTCCTAGTTTTCTGAATGGTCTTAACTATCAAGGTGTTGAATTTTGTCAAATTCTTTTTCTGCACATTTAAGTCAATCACAAGATATCTCTATCAACAGATGAGCTATTAATTTCTAAATGCTGAACCAGCCTTCCATTTCTGGGATAACCCACCGTGGCAGCATGACATTAAATTGGTCACCAACCTCAAAGTCTGATGGTGTAGTGCTTGACAAGACTGTGAACACTTCAAACAATAAGGAATAAGTTTGGGGGTCCCTGAGGCCATCCTTGTTTGATCAGTTGGCTCTAAATTTGAGGGTTCCAAGAGACACCCTTCGGTCTGATCATTCAGTAGAATAACTCACCAAACTCAACAATACATTACACTTATAATTACAGGCTTCTCACAGCAAAGGACCCAAATCACAACCAAAAGGAGAGACATGGAAGAAGGTATGAGAGGGTTCTAAACATGAGGTGCCCCTAAGTCTTGAGATCTAGAGTTTTTACTGAAGCTTCATTATGTGGCTATGATTGATTGAATCACTGACCATGTGGCTAGCCTCCTACTCTGGCCCATGCCTTTCCATGGAGATAGGAATAGTCTTGTTTCGCTCAAAATCCTAACCCTTTCGTCATATAGTTGGTCTTTCTAGTGCACCCAGCCCTCATCTGGAGTCATCATTCCATTAGGGTCAAAGACCCAGGTGCCCCTTGAGTCATCTCAACAGCATAGACTCTCAGGTGGGGTCTTAAATAAGGAAGACACTTTTGGAACTTCAGACACAGCTCAGGGGCACGACACTTGATTGAGGCCCTGATTTCATTGACTGTGCCACTAAAAAAGGAAAATAATAATAGTGAAAATAAAGAAGTGCTCATCATTCAGAAAATTTCAAGTGTTTAAAGGTTCTGCCCAGAAACTAGGCCAGAAACAAGCCATGCTCTTCCTTATACAGATGTGTTATCATCCTTCCCAATGTTCCTGGTTTGCATTTGCTAAATTTCTGTTAAGGATTTTGTGTCTGTATTCCTGAGGAATATTAATATATAGTGTGGTAAATTTTGACAGATACTTCTAATCCAATTTTAAAAGCTCCTTATAGTCCCAATTTGTTAGAAGTTTTAATCATGAAGGGATGTTTGACTTTTTTCAAATGTTTTCTGAGTCTATTAGAATGATAGTGTAGTCATGGTCCTTTAATTTGTGACTATGATGGATTCCATTAGGAAATCTAGCGTTGATCAATACTTCCTTCTCAAAAAATAATTTTTAATGTTATTTAAATTTTTCTATTATTTAAAAATCCATCTTAATATCAAATAATAGGAATACTCTTAGTTTATTTGTTTGTTTTTGTTTGAGATGGGATCTTGCTATGTAGTCCAGGCTGGCCTTCAGTTCACTACGTAGCCAAGGGTGGCCTCAAACTCATGGTGATCCTCCTGTCTCAGTCTCCTGAGAGCTGGAATAACAAGCGTTCACCACCACACCTGCCTAGGAAAACTCTCTTCTAAAAGGTGAAATCATAGGCAAAATAAGCTAGAGTCAGAAGGTAAAATATCACATTTTCTCTTATAGAGAACGCTAAAATATATTTAAATAAACACAGAGATAAATAAAGGAGAGATGATAGGAAACTAGAAGCTAGACTCTTGGAGATTAGGGAGGAGATCATGAATGGAGAGGAAAGGAAAAGGGAAAAGAATTGAAATGATCAAGGTATATCACATACATGTACCAGCTCCCCAAGAGAAACGTCACTATTCTGTATTACAGAAACGCATACAAGAGCAAAGACAGAAAAGATTTAACTGGCAATTTCAGCACTATAAATATTAATTGAGATTATACTCAATAAATGGGCTTGTCATCTAACTTGGCTTTCTTGTCCCTAAAACACAATAACTGACACCCACAACCCTAAGGAGAAAAGGTTCGTTTTGGTTCACAGTTTGTCAATGTTTCTGTCCTTAGTTGGCTGGTTCCAGAAAGACAGCATGGTAGCAGGGCAGGGCAGGGGACCAACAGCTCAAGGTGTGGTGTGGCAGGAGGCAGGAAGAGACCAAGAGTGGAGGGAAGGAGAGGCATCCTTCCCGGCCACGCCCCAGCAGCCCCTCCTTTATCGCTTCGCCTCCCAGCGACACACTGAGCTATAAACACTTCAGAGAACTAAGCCACTGATGCGTATGGCACATCCATGATCCAATCCCTCCCAAGCCCCACCTAGGATGACAGGAAGCTTGGGGGGGGGGCACATCCAGATACAAACCATAGCGTATTTTTTCAACAGATCAAAATGTTCTTATGTCATGAACCTTTTTCGAAAAAAAAGTAAAACTATTTTTGCGTATTTCCAAATGCATAGCACACTCCTAGAAGGATAAAAAAGATATTAAAATGGGTGTCTTAAGAACACAGGAAATAAATATTTACTTAAAGTTCAAAAGTAATTTTACAAAAGAACAGAGGACCCAGTGGTCAAAAGACGAGGGGAATAGGCAGTTAGAGTACCTTCTTGTCTTTTCTGCATTTTGCTCTGGGGGCATTTAAATGCTTTTGAAAAAAATTAAGTGGAAACACTAGAGAAAATGAGGGAGGTCCCCTTGATCACAATTCCCAATTCTTTTTTATTCCAGATCCTCCCAGAAGTTAAAACTTTATGGGTTTGAAGTATTTCTTCTATGCAATATTCCTTGCATTTGTGTATTTGTAGCATTTTAAGTTCAAACAAGAGAATCTAATAGAGTATTCTTTCACGCTTTCCACTCTGTTGTCAAATAAATATGTGCATAGTCATGTGTGTGTTTGCCTAGGCAGGTGAGATCACATATACGTAGTATACATGTAAGTCTGATTTTTTTTTTAAGACAGAGTCTAACCCTAGCTCAGACTGGCCACAAACTCACTGTCCTCCTGCCTCAGCCTCCTGAGCTGTGGGATGACAAGTATGTACCATGATGGCCAGCTTTTCTCCAACCTTCTAACGGCGTCACAACACTCTGTCACGTGAAAACACAGCTCTTCTACCTGCTCTAGAACTTCTCCATGCTGACATACAGAATGAAAGCAATGAAACTATTGCTTCTTAAGATGATTATAAGCGACTGTGTACACATCTTTTCGTTGTTTTAACAAATAATACCAACTCGCTAGCCTTCGAGACTGTACCAGTTAATTTAATGCAGCAATGGAGCTATTTCTCAAGCCCACACCTGCCCTTCCAGCGTGCTGTGACCTTGATGGAACAATGCACATTCTTACTGTAGGCCCATGAGTTCATGTGCAGGCGCTGGGGGTTGGGTGGCCTCACGAGTGTGGGGGATGGCATAATGATAGACTGTGCAGTATCACAGTGGGTGGGAATGACTGCCCCGGACAAGACAGCAGGGGAGGGAGGTGCAGGCAGCAGCGCGCAAGGCAGGCAATTTAGATGCACTCGGTGCTCTTCTGGATTCTCCATTAGCACAGTGACAGCTTATCTGAGCTCTCACCCAAAGCGCCTTCTGGAAGACCTGGCACCCTCTTCTGGCAGAAGTCGCCTACTAAGGTCACCGGAGCTCAACAGTGGCCTGGGTCATTTTCATTTCTAAGACTCCCAGCAAATTAAAACAGAGAAATGGCAAGCAGGGTTAGAGAACTGTACGTAATATT
>PVIC010039352.1:0-16908 GCA_004025085.1 Thryonomys swinderianus
AGCTCACTGTGTAGCCCAGGCAAGCCTCGTACTCAGCAATCCTCCTGCCTCTGCCTCCCAAGTGCTGGGATTATAGGCATGAGCCACCACGCCCGGCACTGTGGTGTGTGGTACTGATTGCTGGTGGGCGTGAGTCACCACGCCTGGTATTGTTGTATGTGGCTACTTGAATGGAATTCAGGATTTTGTGCTTGCTAGGCAGGCGCTGGAACCACTGAGCTAAATCTCCGGCCCTCTTTAAACTTCTTCAAAGCAAGGCTTTTTTTTTTTTTTGGAGACAGGGTCTCGCTTTGTAGTTCAGGCTGGCCCTGAGCTCACTATGGAGCCCGGGCAAACCTCAAACTCAGCAATTCTCCTGCCTCTGCTTCCCGAGTGCTGGTATTGTAGGCAAGAGCCACCATGCCCAGCACTATGGTATGTGGTATTGATGGCTGGTGGGCGTGAGTCACCACGCCCAGCATTGTATGTGATTACCGGGATTGAACTCAGGACCTTGCGCTTGCGAGGCAGGCGCTGGAACCACTGAGCTAAATCTCCGGCCCAAAGCAAGGCTATTTTTAAAAGTAGGTACACTAAAATATATATTAGATAAATAACAGTCCTCCGATACTTGTTTAAACAACACCTGTATTAAATTCTTTCTGTTGAAATATCCTGGGGATTTCTATTTTCCTAACTGGTTAAGAAAGAATTTTTAAAATTTTGTTTGTTTTTTGTTTGAGTGAGAATCTAAATATGTAGTTCAGGCTGGCCTTGAACTACCAGAGATCCTCTTGCTTCAGCCACCCCAGTGCTGGGATCACAAGTGTGCATCACCATGCCTGCTTTATTGTTTTGTTTGTTTTTTTTTTTGCTTTTGAGACAGGGTCTCGCTTTGTAGTTCAGGCTGGCCCTGAGCTCACTATGGTGCCCAGGCAAACTGCCACGAACTCAGCAATCCTCCTGCCTCTGCCTCCCGAGTGCTGGGATGACAGGCGTGAGCCACCACGTCCGGCACTGTGGTATGTGGCGTTGATTGTTGGTGGGCGTGTCTCCACGCCCAGCATTCTATGTGGTTACCGGAGATCGAACTCAGGACCTTGCACTTGTGAGGCAGGCACCGGAACCACTGAGCTAACCCTCCGGCCCCTTTATTATTAGTTTTGATTGATGTGCAATAATTGTGTGTATTTAAGGGGTACAATGTGATGTTCTGACACCTGTGTGTTTTGTGTAACGATCGGATCAGGGTAATGAGCCCAACCTTGCATATGTATCACTTTTTGTGGTGACAACTTTGAAAGTCCTCCCTTCTAGCCAGGCATGCATACCTGTGATCTCAGCACTTGGGAGGCTGAGGCAGGAGGATTCCTGTGAGTTCAATCCCAATATTGACTACATAGCAAGACCCTGTCTTTTTTTTTGTTTTAAAGCCTCATGAAGGAAGCGAATCAGCCTAAAGTTTATCGAGTACCTACCATGTGCCAACCTGCCTCAGCGGTCACAGCCCCTCCAGAGGCTCCTGGTGTGACAAAGGGAGGCAAAGTACCCAGTTCCTATGTCTTGTCCCAGCATTTCCTTCATCTCTAAATGAACATTTGAAGCTGCGTGTGATGGTGCATGCCTGTCATCGCAGCCACTTGGGAAGCCAGAGCAGGAGACCCCAAGTTAAAGGCTAACCTTGGCAATTTACTGAAACTATCGTGGAGCTCCTCCTGCCTCAGCCTTCCAAGTGCTGGATAGCAGGTCTGCACTGGACAGGTGTGGAAGGTGTATCCTTCTGTGGGGGCAAGGTCTGTTCTGGAAGATTCTGTCACACAGGACTCCCTCCTGGATGTCCCTGCACAGGTGTTGTGTTTCACTACCGCGCTGCCCGGGACCGCTACGCTCTGACCTTCGACGAGGCCCAGGCGGCCTGCAGGCTCAGCTCTGCCACCATCGCGGCCCCGAGGCACCTGCAGGCTGCCTTTGAGGATGGCTTTGACAACTGTGATGCGGGCTGGCTCTCTGACCGCACTGTCCGGTGAGCCGGTGCCCGTGCTGGGGAGATGAGTGCAGGTGTGGGTGGGGAGCCTGGGGGCTTCAGGAGCATGCATTCCTGAGGCGTCCCTGTACCCCAGGTACCCTATTACCCAGTCCCGGCCCGGCTGCTATGGCGATCGCAGCAGCCTTCCAGGGGTGCGCAGCTATGGGCGGCGGGACCCCCAGGAGCTCTACGATGTATATTGCTTTGCCCGCGAGCTGGGAGGTAAGTCTGAGGTCAGAAGACAAGGCTGCCATCCCCCCGGTCTCTGTCACTCTCCCTACTCCTGTGTGTCCCCAAGTTCCTTTTCTTGTAGACAGGGTCTTGCCAAGAAGTCCAGGCTGGCCCTGCATTTCACTATGAAGTCCAAGCTGGCCTTGAAGCCACAGCAGTCCTCCTGTCTCAGCCTCCTGAGTGCTGGGATCACAGGCATGTGCCACCACAACCAGCCTGTCCCCAAGTTCCTCAGCCTCATACCCAGTTGAGCTGCAGTTTAGAGCTGCGTCAGCCCTGCTCAAGCCCTGTGCCCACCCTGTTCCTGAACCCTCTGAAAACCGGTTTGCCTGGGTCTGGTATTGCCCCCTGAAATTGGTGCTGCGGTCGCGACAGTGACGCTGGCCAGCTGCACGCACAGATGCGGTGGTGGCCACCAGGTCGGGGCTGGCGGTCCGGAAAGGGCCTCACTCCTGGGCCATGGAGACTGTCGCCTGATCCCTGCCCGCCCCTTCCCGCAGGCGAGGTCTTCTACGTGGGCCCGGCCCGCCGCCTGACCTTGGCGGGCGCGCGTGCCCAGTGTCGCCGCCAGGGCGCCACGCTGGCCTCGGTGGGACAGCTACACCTGGCCTGGCACGAGGGCTTGGACCAATGCGACCCGGGCTGGCTGGCCGACGGCAGCGTGCGCTACCCGATCCAGACGCCGCGCCGGCGCTGCGGGGGCCCGGCCCCGGGCGTGCGCACTGTGTACCGCTTCGCCAACCGCACCGGCTTCCCCGCGCCCGCTGCCCGCTTCGACGCCTACTGCTTCCGAGGTGCGTGCGGCGGGCGGAGGCCCTGCGGGGTCCCGCTGCCGGCCTTGCCCCTGGGCGTGCGCTGGGTAGGCCCGCTTCCCCGCTGCAGTCCCCGGCCCGGCTCACCTTCAAGGCCAGTCCCTGGCGTGCCCTTATGCCCACGGCGGCGCTCTTGGGAGGGTACGTGCGGAAAGGCACGCCCCAGCGGGGGCCCACGCCCTCTCCCAAGGAATTCCCACCTGGGGCTCAGTGACTAGACGCGCGCTGGGTCGTGGGAGGGGCAGGTTCCAGGCTCAGCCACGCCCCAGCCACGCCCCCACCGAGACAAGGGCGTGGCCTCGGCCTGGGTCGGCCTGTCAGGGTGGGACCTGCCCTTCCGGGGGCGGCCTCGGAAGGGGCGACCTGCAATCTCAAGGGCGAATCCTTGGAGCCCGAGGGTCAAGTCCGGAGCCAGCCCTCCCTGCGCAGAGACAAAGTATCCGGTGGGCATCGTGCGCGTGGGCGCCTCCCGTGCCAGGGGCCTGCAGACCCGGCCCCAGTCGCCCAGCCCACGGAGAGCGGGACGCCCTGGGCCCCGCCGAGAGCCAGGCCGCCCCGAGCCCTCCGCCTGCTGGCCTCGGCCCTGCCCCCTGGCCTGAGCGCAGTCTCTGCTCTCCCTAGCGCATCACCCCACACCGCAGCGCGGAGACCCGGAGAGCTCTTCCTCTGGGGACGAGGGGGAGGCCCCGTCGGCAGAGGGGCCCCCGGGCCAGGACCTGGGTCACGGCCCGCGGGAGCGGGAGGCGGCCACTCCTGATGCCCAGGAGCCTCTGTCCAGTGGAGACGAAGAGCCCCGGACCCCAGAAGAGGAGCGGGCGCCTCCGAGCACCTCCAGCGCCACCCCCAGCCAGCCCTCTGAGGGAGCGTGGCTGGGCACGGGGGTCCCCAGCCGCAGCAGTGAGGGGACAGGCGCGGAAGCGGCCTCCCCTGGGCCCCCGCCGCGGGGCAGGGGCCGCTTCAAAGGGCTGAACGGCCGCCACTTCCAGCAGCGCGAGCCGGACGGGACGGGCACCCCACCGCTGCTCCCAGGGGCTGCTGCGAGCCACGCGGAGCTCCCCGCCGTGACAGGCGCCTCCGGGGGCCGCCGGAGTGGGGCGCCCCGGGCCGCTCTGACCAACGAGGTGGACACGCCTGGTGCAGGTGAGCAGACGGTGCCGGCGGCCCGGGCCGCAGTCACTGCCTGCCCGTCCGCCCGGCTCCTGAGCTCGGCAGCCCGAGCAGCCGGCCCCGCTCCGCTGCTGCCGCGACCGCGCTGGTGTCTTGCAGGCCCCTCCACTGACGCGAGCCCCCCAGAGCCCCGGCTGTGGCCCCCGGCCAGGACCTCAGCCAGCACCCCGGTGCCCAGCGGGACCCCGGACTCGGAGCCGGAAGCCACGGAGGCTCCTGCAGCCACCCCCAGCTCAGCCCGGGTACCCCCGAAGCCCAGCGTCCCGGCCCCCGGGGACAAGGAGGGCCCCGGGCCCGGGCCCCGGGCCCCCTCTGGTGTGTTCACATCCCCGGACCTCCCCATCGCGGCCATGCTGCGCGCCCCCAAGATGAGACTCCTGCCCTCTGCGGCTGGCCCCGCGGAGGCCGCGACCCCTGCCTTCCCCTCTCCAGCCTCGGAGATCGGGCTGCACCCCCTGCTCCCCTCCTTGGGCCCCTCAGCACAGGCCGCGGAGACGCCTGCCGTGCCACCGAGCCACCGCGAGGCCGGGAGCCCCACGGGGCCCACAGGCACCGCAGCTGGAGCCCACCCTGCCTCCCCGGGAGCGGACTTTGGAGCAGCTGGGGCGACTGACCCCCCTGAGCTCCCCGGAGCTGAGTCCCCTGGCCCCCGCCCATGGGTCTCCGTGGACGGGAACGTAGGGGTAGATCTTGTCCCCACAGAGCACGCGGGCATCAGCGCCCTCCTGGGGCCTGGGTCTGGGGTCCCCGAAAGAGTAGAAAGTCCCACTTCCAGCCTGCAGGCCACTGTGGTGCCAGGCCCCTGGGCCTCACCACGCAGTGCAAGATTGGACACAAGCCCCCCACCAGTACCTTCAGGGGGACCTGGGGTCACCCCAAGCTTGGAGCCTCTGGCAGCTGCAGATGAAGGAGCTTCCATGACCATGCCCATCCCCGGGGAGGCTGGCAGGGCCTGGGGATCCGGGCGCCACGTGGCTGGAGCGACCCAGAGCCCCGCCCCTCCCCCATCGGTGACTGTGGGCACAAGCACGGTGCCGTCCCTCACACCCCTGAGCCAGGTCACCAGGGCGGGGGTCTTGGCCACATCTACACCTGCCTCGGGCTCCCAGCCCGACCCAGAGCCAGAGGGCCGGCTGGTGCCCGAGACGGCAAGGGGACCCTCAGCTGCTCCACCGCCCAGCAGCCCCCTGGGGCAGCCAGCTCCCTCCCCGTGGACAGCCGCCGTGGCCGGGGTGGATGAGGCTGCCTCTGTTTCCTCGGGGGAGCCCGCTGCGGCTTGGGATGCCCCCAGCACCCTGCTGCCCACCGCCCCGGGCACAGAGGAGCCTGAGCTGGAGGTGCTAGCCGGAAGCCCAGGCCTCGAAGGCTTCTGGGAGGAGGCGGCAAGCGGAGAGGAGCCGGGCCTGCCAGGGATGCCCACACTCGAGACTCCGGAGGACGGTAGGTTTCAGCCCCTCGCCGCACCCCGCGTGGCAAGGGCTTGGGGGTCCCAGGGCAGAGCATGGGCTTTGCCCAGAGCTGAATCCCCACCCCTTGTGCTATTTTTGTGTTGAGTGAGAATCTTGCTGGGTTTGGACTTCTTATCCTCCTGCCTCAGCCTCCTTAGTAACAGGAATGATAGGTATGCACCATGTGCCTGGCTTTCTTGCTTCTTTAATTTTTAATTGTATTTATTTAATTATTTATTTTAGTTTTTTGAGACAGGGTCTCGCTTTGTAGTTCAGGCTCGCCCTGAGCTCACTGTGTAGCCCAGGCAAGCCTCGAACTCAGCAGTCCTCCTGCCTCTGCCTCCCGACTGCTGGGATGACAGGCGTGAGCCACCACGCTCGGCACTGTGCTTCTTTTTTGAAGGCAAATTGTGTTGAACACAGAGGGGCTTCTCTGCCAACAAAAAGCTGCTAGTATCTGCTCTCTCCCGCACGCTTGGCTGGTTCCAAGCGCTGAACTAGGATGACCCTGGTAAGCCTTAGGGTGTCCTCGTGAGGCAGTTTCTCACGGTACAGATACAGGCGGGGAGACTGAGGCCCAGAGCGGCCAGCGGGGCGTGCAGTGCTGCAGCGACAGGGAGAGCGGGGTCTCTGGCGCGGCTGGCAGGCTGGACGAGGGCGCTAAGGCAGTCCTTGCTGCGCGTTCAGGCTGAGAAAGCCCGAAGCTGTGGGGCGGCGCTGCTCGCGGCCGGGGGCGGGGCGGGGACAACCGGGCGGCTCCCCACTCTGCTCGAGCCAAAATGCTAATGGAGCCCAGAATAGACCGAGCGTCCGCGGGAGACTGAGTCACCGCCAGCCCGTGGGCAGGCGTCGCGGCGCTGGGCACCTGGCGGGCTCACGCTCCGCACCCAGCACCCGCCCCCCCCCCCCCCGGGCCAGGGTGCGGCGGGCCCCGCCCGGTGGCCGCAGGCCGGGAGGGAGCGGGCTACCGTCCCCGGAATCTGGCTGCCGCGCGCGCTGGACGTGTCCCCGCGACGGAAGCCTGTCGGCCTGTCCCCACGTGGTTAGCTCGGCAGAGGAACTGAGTGTTTTACTTTTACTTCGTTTTAATTAATTTGGGCGTGGATGGCCGTATGTGGTCGCCATATGGAACTTCAGCGCTCCAGGGAGAGATGCGGACAGGACACAAGAATGATAATTGTAAGACGGTGCTGTCTCGGAGCTGGGCGCACACCCCCGTCATCCACACACTCTGGGAGGCTGGGGCAGGAGGGTCACAAGTTTGACTCCAGCCTGGGCACTTAACGAGGCCCGGTGTCAGAATACAAAATAAAAAAGGCTGGGGATGTATCTCGGTGGTGAGCGCTTGCCTAGCATGTACGAGAGGCCCTGGGCTCCATACCCAGGACTGCAAAGATAAAAACTGAATACTGAGCTATTAAAAACAAAAAGAAGAGGAAACCACAGGAAGAAGTGCAGATGGGTAGAAACTTTAGAACGTGGGTCTCTAAATATCACCAACATGGGATGAGGAGTAGGCCATGCAGAGATCGGGCCAGGCTTTCCAATGGCCAGTGCAAAGGTCCTGGGGCAGGACCATGCTGGGTCCTGCAGGGTCCTGTTAGAGGAACAGAACCCACTGCGGCGGGAGCAGAATGAAATAAGAGAAGGAAAAAGAGGCGGGACAGGCAGGTCTTGGGGGAGATGGCGTAAGACCTGCTGGACTGTGGTGCTGCTCTTCTACGGCAGAAAGGGAAGCCATAAAGGAATCTAGGCAGAGACGGGGAACTTCACAGGTTTGTGTGGCTCCCTCTGGTGGCCGTGGAAGGAACAGCCTTGGGAGGGTGAGGCGGAGGCCAAGGCGCCACTTCCGAAGGGACTGCTTGACACTTTGAATTTCCCGTGAGGCTGCAGGAAATAAATTCCGCCTGATCAGGGACACACAGAGCCTTCGGCCAGGCTCCCGGAGACCAGGTCGCCATCCTGGGCCTCTGGGGCCTCGGATAAAGCCTTTCCTTGTTCTGTCCTTGGCTGGGGCGTATCCTGGACAGAGTGGGGCCCTGCAGAAGGTTGCAGTCGCTGCTGATAGGTTCGGACCCAGCCTCGGAGTCAGAGCTGGAGAGAAGCGTGCACTGTTTTGATTGCATTTCCCAGATGAGGCCACCAAGATTCAGAGAATTCTTGTCAAAGGTCCCCTAGGGAGTGGTGGAGCCCCACAGAGCCTGAACCTGTCAAACTCTGCAGCCACCATAATTCGCCTCCTCACTGCATTTGACCACTAAGCTCACATCAAAAAAGGTCGAGCCAACAGAATGAGGAAGGAGATCACTTTAGTCTTTGTAATACTGTTCACACCCCCCTGGAACTGTGCCCAGCGTGGCCCGAATTTTGAGAACAGTGGTGAGCAGGGCATGTCCAGAAGAGGAGGGCAGGCAAGCCAGACAGGCTGGGAGGAGGCTGCCCGAGACAGAGGAGGCCCAGGCCGTGGACTCTGGAGGGGACCGCGGGGAGAGCGGTCTGACGAGAGGGGTCCTGGGGCTGAGGCCTCCCGCTGCCCCTCCACCCGCAGCGCCCTCTGACCCCTGCGGGAACAACCCTTGCCTGCACGGCGGGACCTGTAACACCGACGGCACCGTGTACGGCTGCAGCTGCGGCCAGGGCTTCGCCGGGGAGAACTGTGAAGTCGGTGAGCGTGCGCGGCCCAGACCTGCTCGGCTCCGGCCCCTCGGCGTCTCCCGTCACCCGTCCCGGGACCGAGGCCCCCGAAGCCCTCGCCCCTGAGAAGTGGGTGTGGGGGACGCAGCCCCGGCTCCCGCTGGCCCGGGCCCTGGGGTCCCGCGCGCCCCGGCGCGCCCCGGCGGGGCCGGCACCTGGGCACCGCCGCCGCCCAGTAGGAAGAGCTGAAATGAAAATGATAAATGCAAACGCACGCTCACTGCCCCCCTGACCCCCCAGACATCGATGACTGTGTCTGCAGCCCCTGCGAAAACGGAGGCACCTGCATCGATGAGGTCAACGGCTTCGTCTGCCTCTGCCTCCCCAGCTACGGGGGCAGCCTGTGTGAGAAAGGTGAGTCTCCCGGGCCCAGGTCTCTGCCTCAGCTGCGAGTCCCACAGGTCGCCGAGTCCTTTCGTCTGTTTTTAGAAAAAAAAAAATCATGTAACACAGAATAAGCCCCCTTTTCCCCACCTCGCCGTGGCATCCCAGCACTTGGGAGGCTGAGGCAGGAGGATCACTGCAAACTCAAGGTCAGCCTGGGCTACAGAGTGAGACCTTGTACCAAAAAACAAAGAAACGAAAAACGGGCAGATCACTGAAAGTGGCAAGAAAGATGGCATACGTGTGTTCAAAATGAGGGAGAGGATTTTGAGGGGAGGCCGATGGCCGTGTGTCTTTCACTGTAATAAACTTTTTGGGGGTACTGGGAACTGAACTCAGGACCTTGCACTGCCCTCAGGCAGAGTGCTACTGCGTTAAATCCCCAGCCCAGAAATAAACTTAAAATTTAAACACTTACCAAATACTGTGGTCACCCTTATGTTTTCCTGTTCGTGCTGCGTATTCTCTAATTTTTGGAGAAAAGTTTGTTGCAGCTTTTTGCCAGGAGGGACAGTTTAGAGCTTCCCAAGCCACCCCATCCCCGCGGAGGTGTGGCCTGGGCATCTGGGGAGGAGGCCCTGAGTTCGAGTGACAGGATGGGGTGCATTGTTCTTCCACTCCAATGCCTTGCAGTTGCAAAGAAAGGATTTTTTTTTTTTTTGAGACAGGGTCTCACTCTAGTTCAGGCTGGCCCTGAGCTCACTATGTAGTCCAGGCAAGCCTCGAATTTAGCAATCCTCCTGTCTCTGCCTCCCAAGTGCTGGGATGACAGGCGTGAGCCACCACGCCCGGCACTGTGGTATGTGGTATTGATTGCTGGTGGGTGTGGGTCACCACGCCCAACATTGTATGTGGTTACTGGGATCAACTCAGGACCTTGCGCTTGCGAGGCAGGCGCCGGGACCACTGAGCTAAATCTCCGGCTCAAAGAAAGGAATTTTAAAGCAGGTGTGATTGCCCGCGCTTGTAATCTAAGCTCCCCGGGAGGCTGAGGCAGGATGATCACAGATGGAAGACCTGCCTGGGCAGTTTAGAGATTTAGCAAGACCCTGTCTCAAAATTAAAAAACGGCCAGGGCTGTGGCCCCGCGGAAGGTCCTGGGTTCCACGCAGCTCTGGAAAAGTGAATTAAGACGGGCACGGGGAGGGGTGGGTGCTTCGGGCCCGAGGGGGAGGACCACCTGCCCTGCGGCGAGGCCGGCCGGCCAGCGCCTCACGCTCGGCGCCCCCAGACACGGAAGGCTGCGACCGCGGCTGGCACAAGTTCCAGGGCCACTGCTACCGCTACTTCGCCCACCGGCGGGCATGGGAGGAGGCGGAGAGGGACTGCCGCCGCCGCGCGGGCCACCTGACCAGCGTCCACTCCCCGGAGGAGCACAGCTTCATCAACGGTAGGGCCCGGGCGGGCCCCGCCCCCCCCCCCCCCCCCCCCCCCCCCCCCCCCCCCCCCCCCCCCCCCCCCCCCCCCCCCCCCCGGGGGGGGCCCCCCCCCCCCCCCCCCCCCCCCCCCCCCCCCCCCCCCCCCCCCCCCGCCCCCCCCCCCCCCAGCCCTCCCCCCACCCCAGCCCTCGCGCCCGGGGGCGGGGCCCGCCGCCCCTCCCTCCTGCCCCACCCTCGCCGCTCCCGGTGCCCGCAGGTTTCGGCCAGGAGAACACGTGGATCGGCCTAAACGACAGGATCGTGGAGCGCGACTTCCAGTGGACCGACAACTCGGGACTGGTGAGCGGTGTTCCGACCCGCCCGCGGGGCCTGGCCCGGCCTAGTCTACCCTCTTGTGCAGAGCCAACTCAGGTGGGCCGCAGAGGTCCCCGCGGGGCTGCAAAGCCGGCCCTCCCCGACCTCGCCCCCGCCCCGTCTGCCGCCACAGCCCTGGCTGGAACACGGGCTCCCCTGTACTCTCAGTCGCCCGCTGCTTGCAGCCCTGACGCCTACCCGATCTGGGAGCTGTGGGACTGGCAGTGTGTGTGCCTGTGCCTTTGCGTGTGCGTGTGAACGTAGGTCCTTGAACATGCTGCTCACGTGCTGACCACTGACTGAGCTACACCCTAATCTTTTTATTTTCAGACAGGGTCTTGCTAAATTGCCAAGGCAGGCTTCGAATTTGAGATCTTCCTGCCTCAGCCTCCTGAGTACCTGCCCGTGCCAGGCTGGGGCTTCTTTCTGACAGCCAGGGTTTCACTGTGTTGACCCAGATTTTCTTCCACTCCTGGGTAAAGTAGCCCTCCTGGCTTAACCTCTTGAGGGCATGGACTACTGACCACATCAACAAATAGGGGGGGCTGGGAGGGACGGGGATTTAGTGGTTCCGGTGTCTGTCTTGCAAGCAGGAGGTTCTGGGGTTGATTCCCTGTCCATTCCCGGTAACCACATATCATAATGCCAGGCGTGGTGGTTCACGCCTGTCATCCCAGCCCTCGAGAGGCAGAGGCAGAAGGATTGCTGAGTTGGAGGCTTGCCTGGGCTACATAGTGAGCTCAGGGCCAGCCTGAACTACAAAGCAAGACCCTGTCTCAAAAATGGGGCAGGGTTTGTAATCCCAGCACTCGGGAGGCAGAGACGGGAGGATTGCTGAGTTCGCGGCGGCTTGCCTGGGCACCATGGTGAGCTCAGGGCCAGCCTGAACTACAAAGCGAGACCCTGTCTCCAAAAAAAAAGCAAAAAAAAAAAAAAAAAAATGGGGCAGGGGATTTAGCTCATTCGTACTTTTTAAGTTCAGGAGCACAAGTTTGATCCCTAGTGCCACTTTTAAAAAAAGAAAAAGGTGGGATGGAGATTTAGCTCAGTGGTTCCAGCGCCTGCCTCACAAGCGCAAGGTCCCGAGTTCAATCCTGGTGACCACATACAATGCTGGGCATGGTGGCTCACGCCCCCCCAGCAATCAATAACACATACCACAGTGCCAGGCGTGGTGGCTCACGCCTGCAATCCCAGCACTCGGGAGGCAGAGACAGGACGATTGCTGAGTTCGCGGCGGCTTGCTTGGGCTACACAGTGAAGGCCAGCCTGAACTACAAAGCGAGACCCTGTCTCAAAAGCAAAAAAAAAAAAAAGAAAGAAAAAGGTTAAATTGTGTCACATACTGGCACAAATTCTCAATGTGGAATGTAATTGTGTTGTGTATATATAATGTACCAATAAAAAAATCTAAAGAGAAAAAAACAGACTGAGGATTTAGTTCAGTGGCACTGCTGGCTGCCTTGCAAGTATGAGATTGTGAGTTCAATCCCCAGTACTACCAAACAAATTATTTATTTATTTATTCTCAAAAGACAAATATGCCCATCCAGTGCTCTTTTTTTTTTTTTTTGGCGGTACCAGGGATCAACCTCGGGCCCTTCTGGTATGGTGGTACCACTTGAGCTAAATTCCCAGCCTACTCAAAAGACAAATATGGCTGGGGACTTTGATTGCAAATATTGAGGTGAAATTTACATATCACAAAACTGACCTTTTTATTTGGTCATTTGTGTATATGTGTGTGTGTGTGTTTTCTGTTTTTGAGACAGGGTCTCGCTTTGTAGTTCAGGCTGGCCCTGAGCTCACTGTGTAGCCCAGGCAAGCCTCAAACTCAGCCATCCTCCTGCCTCTGCCTCCCGAGTGCTGGGATGACACGCCCGGCACTGTGGTGTGTGCTGATTGCTGGTGGGCGTGAGTCACCTCGCTCGGTGTTGTTGTATGTGGTTACCAGGGATTGGACCAGGGACGTTGTGCTTGCTAGGCAGGCGCTGGAACCAGTGAGCTAAATCTCCGGCCCAGTGTATGGGTACTTTTATATGGAACATCCTGGACGGGAAACTTACAGAGATGCCAAGGAGATCTGTGCTCCTGGGGGCTGCAGCGAGGGAGACTTGTTTTCCTTGGCACATTGCGATGTGTCGTGATGAAACAGTTTTGGAAATAGATAGTGAAGATGGTTATACAACATTGTACATGGAATTAATGCCAATAAACTGCTTAAAATGGTAACTTTCGTGCCATCTATATGATAAACATTCCAAGGTGTACACAGTGGCACACGCCTGTCATCCCAGGTACTCAGGAGGCCGAGGCAAGAGGATTGCAAGTTTGAGCCCAGCCTGGGCAATTCAGTGAGACAACCCGGTAACCGCCTCAAAACAAAAAGTGGTGGAGTGCCGCTCGGTGATAGAGCGTGCTTCGTGTGTGTGAGGCCCTGGTTCCACCCGAGCCCTGCAAACCCGCACGTCCACGCGCACACGTGCACTCACACACAGACACAGGCACTTCCTCTTGCCGACAATGCCCCGCCCCCAGCCCCCGACTCGCCCTTCCAGTTCTGTGAGGCGGAGGCGCAGCAGGGAGCGCGGCCGGGTTTCTGCCCCTCGGGCAGGCAGCGCCCCCTGGGCGAGGGTCCCGGCCGGAGCCGGGCTGGGCTCAGCCCCCTGTCCCCGCAGCAATACGAGAACTGGCGGGAGAAGCAGCCGGACAACTTCTTCGCGGGCGGGGAGGACTGCGTGGTGATGGTGGCGCACGAGAGCGGGCGCTGGAACGACGTTCCGTGCAACTACAACCTGCCCTACGTGTGCAAGAAGGGCACAGGTACCGCGCGCGCCCGCGCTGCCCACCGGCTCCGTGCAGCCCCACGCGTGCCCACCCCTCCACCCCGCCGACGGTCCTGTCCATCGCCCCCATCACGCCCTGCGCTTGGCGCGAGCTCGGGAGGAACGCGGTCCGCAGGCTCCGGCCCTGTGGGGTTCCGGCGGGCGGAAGAGCAAGACACAGGCGCGGGGGGGGGGGGCAGGGGCCCGGCGACTCAAGGGGCGCCGCGCGGCTCGGCCTCTGCTGGCCGCCACCCCAGCTGGGCGTCCCGCACCCCCAGTGCTGTGCGGCCCCCCTCCCGCCGTGGAGAACGCCTCGCTCGTTGGAGCCCGCAAGGCCAAGTACAGCGTGCACGCCACGGTCCGCTACCGGTGCGACGAGGGCTTCGCTCGGCACCACGTGGCCACTGTCCGGTGCCGGAGCAACGGCCGCTGGGACCCGCCCCGGATCGTCTGCACCCGGCGTGAGCGGCGCTCCCCAGAGGCGCGGGGGCGGGCGGGGCGGGGCTGCAGCGGCGCAGGGTCCAGCCGCTTCCGCCCCCACCGGCTTCCGGCCCGCCCGCCGCGCGGCCTCGCCGAGAGTCCGGACGCCCCGGCCGGCCCGGAGTCCCTCCCTGACAGGCGCCACGTCCGGACGCCCCGCTGTCGCCAACGCCCGCCTCTCCCGGCCTCTTTCCCCCCCTGCAGCTAGACGCTCCCATCGGATGCGGAGGCACCGGCAGCACCACCAGCACCGCCACCAGCACCGCCGCCACAAACTGCGCAAGGAGCGCGGAAAACGCCAGAAGCACCCGGCGGAGGACTGGAAGGAGGACGGGAAGAATTTCTGCTGAGGGACCGGGCAGAGCGGAAAGCACAGCCCCTTCCCGTGCCCGGGAGACACGGCCCGGAGAGAAACGAGGGTCTGGAAGCCCCTGAGCCCCACGCCGCGCCTCTCACGCAGCCCTTTGTACAAAGCTCCCCGCCCTCCCTGGCGCACGGTCCTCTCGGCAGGTGTAGCCAGGTGTCTGAAGTCTTTTCCCGCCAGGGAGAAATTTGGGGCACCCCCTGGCTGAGGGAAGCACTCTGCTTGAAGACCACTCCTTTGCACTGGTTTGTTCTTCTACCCGCCAGGCTGTCGGGCATTTGTGGAAATAAGACTTTGATGAGGACATGAAGGTATATGTTTGGATTTGGGCTAAGGAATTGCTTTTCACCAGGGAGTCCAGCTAAGTAAACAGCTGGCTGTCCTAGATAAAGCCTTCGCTTAAGGTCACTGGCTTTGGGAGTGGAAGGCAAAACAGAAGCACATAGCATGAACTTGAGGACTTCGCTTCCTCTGCCTTGGACTCGGCCCCAGTTTGGTTTTTGGTCTTGATTGATAGGCCCTTGGGAAGCTGAGGCAGGAGGATCCCTGTGAGTGGCACTCAGATGCACTAAAATTTTAGGAATGCTTTTCGAAGGGCTGCGCCCCCTGCCGTCAGGATTAAGGGAGAATTGCGGAGTGATGGCTTGGTACCGAGGCACGGTCTGTTCTCACGCTCCCGGGTCTTCTCCGGTCCTGAGACTTGGGAGTTCCGCCTTTGTGACGGATCTTTCTCACATGTGCAGAAGAGGATGTTTAGGGTTAGCTGAAGCCGGATCCCTTCCCCTTCCATCTCTCAGGGAGACAAAGAACCTCCTTCTTACACCAAGGAGGCACCAAGTTTTTTAACCCAGTGCCCACATGTACCTGACCCCCCACAACGCTGGTTGCCCTGCCGTGGGTCCCAGCCTCCAGCCCCATCGCCAGCCTTTGCCTGGTGGACAAAATGTTTAAAGCCTGAGGTAGCAGCACCTCCCTGTGGACATAGAGCGATCACGGTGTTAAAACTGGAACACACTCACGCACACGTACGCTCACGCATTTTTCTCTCACAGCTTAACAATTTTTTTTTAAGCAAAAAAAGAACTCACCTTACGTTTGTTCCCTAAATTTGCAAACCTGCAAAAAGCCCCCCAAGCCGGAAGCTAGGATCTACCGGAAAGACCTCCTGTAGCTTCTCTGCATCCCCTTTGTGCTCAGCTCCTCTGAGTGGGTTTGTGTTTAAAGTCACAGTGGACAGTGGCTCTTGAGGAAAGAACGAAAGGCAGGCGTGTGGCCCACCTCGGAGGGTGGTGAAGACAGGAATGAGTTAACGAGGGCTGGAGGGGGTGGGACTCCGGAGACAGGAGAAGGGTTGCCGTGAGCTCCAGGCCGGCTCAGGCTACATACACAGACTCCACCAGAAAGGAAAGCAAGCAAGAAAGAAAATAAGAAAGTTTGTTTCCGACTCTCCCTACATGTGGAGAAAGCCACCAAGGATCTAGGTTTGTGCTCTTACTTTCTAACACTTTCTAGTTTTGAAAAGGTAGTAGTGATAACACACCTTCTGTCATCTACGTCCCAGAAGAACCTGCCTCTGCCTAGGCGAGCTGGGGACACCGGGCCTCTGCCCTGGCCCTGCACCCGCCCCAGCTCTCAGGGCGGGGCTCTGATGCTCTCGAAAGCCGGAGCTTCGTCTTCCAACCTCTCCCTGGGAGCGTGCGCGTGCATTTGCGTGACTGTGCGTGTGTGTCTGTATGTGTGTGAACAGCTTCGGGTTCTGCTGGTTCTGCCGTGAGCTGCAGTGTTCTGTGGGTTTGTGGTATCTGACACTGTGGACATTAATGTACTTCTTGAACATTTTAATAAATTTTTTTTTAACAGTTCAACTTACCTGCTACCACCTGACCACTCATTCATTCATTCTGCAGAGTGTGATGAGCCCAAGACTGTGCTAAGCTCTGGGGAGTGTGTGGGGACTGGAGACTGCTTCCTGGGGGTCAGCAGAGGCCTTCTGGAGGAGCGGGTGCCATCTGCAGCACAGGACAGTAACCAGGACAGCAGGGCCTAAGCCTGGGGATGCGCCTGCAATAGTGGCACTTGAGAAGCCGAGGCAGGAAAGTCATACTTTTTTTTTTTTTTTTTTGAGACAGTGTCTCACTTTGTAGTTTGGCTGGCCCGGCCTGGAAAGTTGTAAATTTGAGCCTAGCCCACCGTGTGTACTTACTGATTTGGTGAGACTTTATTTCAAACTATAAAATAGGGCCTGGGGCCAGGCATGGTGTCTCACGCCTGTCATCCCAGCACTTGGGAGGCAGAGGCAGGAGGATTGCTGAGTTCCAGGCTTGCCTGGGCTACGTAGTGAGTTCAGGGCCAGTATAAGTGAGACCTTATCTAAAAAATTTTAAAACACAGTCAAACCGGGCTAGGGATTTAGCTCAAGTGGTTCTGCGCCAATCTTGGACACACAAGGGCCCGAGTTCGATCCCTGGTACCAGAAAAAAAAATCAAAAACAGTCAAACTATGAAATAAAAAAGGACTGAAGGTATAGCTTAGTGTGACGGCCCTGGGTCCAAGCCTTGGTACTGCTGTGGCAAAATGAAACAGCTCAGTGCTAGAGCCAAGCGTTAGAGCTCAGTGTCACAGCCAGGTGACACAGCCTGAGGCACAGCTGAGTGCTATAGCTGAGTGTTACAGCCCTGGGTTGGGGCTATGATAATTTGAAGACTTAAGAATCCGATGGTCTCTTGAAGACCTTATAGTATGCTGGTGGGCTGGGCAGAGTCCC
>PVIC010039353.1:5954-17266 GCA_004025085.1 Thryonomys swinderianus
CAGGCTAGCTCTGAGCTCACTATGTAGCCCAGGCAAGCCTCGAACTCAGCAATCCTCCTGTCTCTGCCTCCCAAGTGCTGGGATTACAGGTGTAAACCACCACACCCAGCACTTCTCTTATTTTGGAAGAGATAATTGGTGATAATTTTATGGTCACCTTAAAAAGTTCTCTTGTGCTAAATTTTTTTTTTTTTTTTAGACAGGGTCTCGCTTTGTAGTTCAGGCTGGCCCTGAGCTCACTATGTAGCCCAGGCAAGCCTCGAACTCAGCAATCCTCCTGTCTCTGCCTCCCAAGTGCTAGGATTACAGGCGTGAGCCACCACCCCCGGCACTTCTCTTATTTTGGAAGAGATAATTAGTGATAATTTTACGGTCACCTTAAAAAGTTCTCTTGTACTAATTTTTTTTTTTTTTTTTAGACAGGGTCTTGCTTTGTAGTTCAGGCTGGCCCTGAGCTCACTATGTAGCCCAGACAAGCCTTGAACTCAACAGTTCTCGTGCCTCTGCCTCCCAAGTGCTGGAATTACAGTCATGAGCCAGTACACCTGGCTTTTCAAAACTACTCTTTTCCCTCACAATATGTGAAACTCAGTATGAACACATACGTATTTCACCCCACTTTCAGTTTTCATGCTTCCATTGCAAATTTTGGTGCTTTATGCTTTCTCTCTCTTTTCTCTTTATTCTTTTCTTTGCTAACTTTTGGAAACACACTACTGAAAATCTTTTCTATGTTGCAAACAATATTCTTTCTTTGGCATTAAGTGGTACATGATGGAGGTTGGTCAACTTGTTTGTAGTGCTATATTGAAAGTAACACTAAGGACAGAGAGGCATGGTGATCATTCTTAGGGTATCATTGAAGAAAAATCCAACAAAAAAATTTTAGAAGTTGCAAATGATCTGTGTTAAAATATGTAACCTTGAAAAGCATGAAGGTTAGAAAGATTACTCTTTTTCAATACTTCTAGATACTCACAGGATCAGGAAAAGTGTTTGGGTATTCCAAAACCAATCCATATTGCGTTTATGGTTTTGATTGATTAGGGTCACAGATACTTTGCTTTAAAAAAAAATTCCTAAACTGATATCTACCAAGCAAACAAACAACCTAACAAAATAATTTCAAAAGTTATGAGTGAATTCTCAAGAGTTTTCTTGGAACTTGTAGTTCTGGTAGAGAAACTTCCAATAGTTACCAGGACAGTTGCTGGAGGATAATTGGTCTGATTTTCCCAAGAGGTCATTTAAGTTATATATGTCTCAACATGGTATCTGCGAAGAAATATGAACCTTTTACTTGGATTAACCTAGATCAATTCCTCTGGTATTGCAACTCAAACTGTTCAGTTACTAATGCTGTGGTTACTCTCATTGTGTTTGATTTTGATAAGACCTGTTGGACATCTTTCTAAGGTTTACTGTTATGTGCCTGCTATGGTGGTTCAGATGTGTTCCTCAACGTGCTAATGTTGAAAACATATCATCAATACAACAGTGTCAGCAGGTGCGGCTTTAAGAGATGATTAAGTCAAGAGGATTCTGCTTTTGTGAACTGAGCAACACTTTTATGATGTAGGTGGAGTCCTGATAAATAAGAAATCAAACCCCCTTCTTCTCTTGCTCACATGTATGCCTTCCCTTCCTGCCATCTGCTGTGAGAAAATGTAATTAATTAATTAAGTCCTCACCTGAAGGTATCTGAAGCTGATCAGAAACGTGTTGTGAGGGCTCCGCCTTCATGAATTGATTAATACTATCACTGAGTGAATTAGTTGTCACAGGAGTGAGTTTCTGACAGAAGAATAAGTCCAGCCCAGCAATGGCTAACCTTTGAGAGCATTCAGTGATACAAAGAGCCCACGGTGGCACACGTGCCATGGGTTTGCCACCGCTGGTCTAGGCTTTTGCTTTCAACTTTCTCTCAAAGCGTTATTTAAACTTATCCTTTCCACAGTTCACTCATAAGTGATATGGCACATTGTTTTTCTGTATCTGAGTTGTTTACTTAACATAATGTCCTTCATGTACATCCATATTGTTGATGACAGGGCTGTCCTTCTTTTAAATGTTAGTTTTTCCCTGAGTACACGTAGCACATTTTCTTTATACATTCATCCAGTCAAGTATACTTATGTATTGTCTCTGTTGCCAGTGCATGAATAGCACTGTGGGGAACTACAAGTATAGCTCTGACAGACACATATTTCATTTATTTTGGTTCTATGTCTTGTAGAAGTTGCAATCTATTCTGATTTAATTATTTTCTCCTCTACTTAACAGTCTCAAGGATGAAGATGTAAAGATTACAGTGATAATTTCCCCATGAAATTTGCACTTTCTTGAAGTTCAATCATTGAAAAATCTAGGATTTAGAAATGAGGAGATAGGAGGATTGAGCTAGGGGATAGAGCTCTTTGAACATGATCACTTTCATGGATCAAACACTCAAGTCCATCTGTCTTACAGAGAAGATCTCATGAATGTAGACATTATGTGTCATAACATGAACCAAGATTAAGAATATTGATAAGAATGAAAATGAGGAAGGAGGATTTAGAAGAGCAGGGAGGGAGGTGGACTAAAAGAGGATTAGAGAAGAAGAAAATCTGTATTATGTACATGTACTCACTTCCCAAGATGATTGCAAATTTTATGTTCTACACACATACACTAATAAAAATGGATCATAGTCTTAAACATACAGCATAGAAGTATACAATTTCTTTAAGACAACAGGTCACAAAATCTATGTGACGATAAGTTTGGTGATGAGTTTTTAAGACACGTAGCTAGTTTGATCATATTGAGTAAGGTTTCAATAAAATTAGAAATTTCTACAAAAACATATCAAAATGCCCAAGTATGTGCCTTGGGTAGGTATTTTGAAAGCCCAATATTCCCCATTTCCTTGGTTAATAAAGCTTAGAAAAGCTATCAAAAGAACTTTTGCTCAAAGGAAATAGGTGTTATTTCCTAATAACTACATTTTTAGCACACTCTAGATTTTTCTTTCTGTTTCTCTCTCTTTATTTTTTCTGCAGTTTTTATGGGTACATGCATATAGTATATAAGCATTAAATCGCTCACAGAAAATTGATATATGTACATAGCACATCTTAATTTTTAAAATTACTTTTTCATCCTTTCCTCCCTTTTCTCTCCCCCTTCCTTTCCCTTTTATGAGAGATGTATCTCCTTGTTCCTATTATTTATTTTATCTTGTTCATTGTTTATATTAAGGGAACCATGCAATATTAGGCTTGTGTGTCTGCTTTATCTCATTTAACATTATGGTCTTACTGTGCATGTACACTACTGAAGCACCCAATGGTGGCAGGTCTGAACACTACTCCAGACAAAGGTTGGCACCATGGTTTCAGAGAGAATTTGAGATATGTGGTGAGTCATAAGAAGAGGAATACAATATAGCCTAAACTTCTTTGAGGTCCTTTCTAAGTGGTACACCCTAATCTTACTCAGAGCCTGATTTCTAATTAACTAGCTGGTTAGATCTTAACCCAACAATCAGTTGCATATTCTGTCTAGACTGGATTTCAGCTTCTACCCCCTCAAAAAACAACTTTGTCTAGAATCTTTCTATCTCACACTTTAGTGCACAGAAAGACTTTAAGCACATCTTAAATTCTCTTAACCACTGTCAGGGAAAAAAAACTAATGAAGATAATGGTTAAGACTCATGAAAACTTCCTGTTGGACATTCATTAATTGATTTATTGACAAACTTTTGGAGTGAGGAAAGACAATTTAAAGACTTTAGAAATATACAGATGACTAAAGTCCTATAATTCTGGGAATCAGACTAAGAAAGATTTATCATATGAAATTGTGGGTGTAATAGAACATGAACTAAATTCAAAGGAAAGGATACTAAGATTTCACTTGGAGTAACAGGGAAGACTTTGTGAGCCTTGGCTGAAAATTGGCTGAGGGACCTTATCTAGGGAAGCAGTGCTCCTGTGCTGCACAGAGGCCTCCCAGAGGGAAGAGAAGAGCTAAATTTATTCCACACTTCACTCTATTAGCCTGGTACCCCAGAAGGAAAGGCTGTAAGTTTGAACAAAAGACCAGAAAGCACAGAGCCCTAAAGGTTCTAAATGGGCTCTTCCTTCTGAGTAACTTTTTCCAATTCACGCCAAGGTAAACTGATGCCCTCCTAGAGCTATAGTACCTGTTACAAAGCGGTGTGATTCAAAAGGCTTTCATTTCTTTGGGGAGAAGCAAAGTCAAAAGTAAACTGTTCCCATGAATTTTCCATCTAAAAGTCACAAAGAAAGCATCTAGGCACAAAACTCTGAAATAGAAACCAGATCGGAGCAGAAAGAGTTGAAGCTGTGGATAGAACCTTTAAGAGGTAAATGCCATGATTCAATTGCTGAGGGACAGCCACTTTCATGGGTGCAGCTGCTGTAGTTTGTGAATGAGACTGGAGATGTCACAGTACCAGACCCATGGGGACTGCTGTCAAAGAGGGGGTGGGTTTGAGCTGTATGAGGGAAGGGAAGAAAATGAGGATAGGGAATTCTAGAAGAGCCATCCTCCTTGGAGGAATTCCAAGGAATGGAAGGTGATGCCATAACAATGCCACACTGAGACTGCTACTGTAGCTGGGATGCAGAGGGCATGGGGAAGGTGGATTAAGAGCTCAGGAGCAAAGACAGGAAGGAAGGGGAGTATGAGCTCCTGAAGACCACAGTCACTGTGGTGTTGAGTATTCTCATGTAATGATCGGGAAAATTATTTCTCCTTACATGGAAATATCTGTTTCTTTATGGTTCTTTTATTTAAATAATTGAGTCTATGCAACAAACCCAATTCCTTCTTTGCTTTAGTTATCACAAAGTTGTGATGTGTTATGGGCAGACCACAAGTAGGCTGAGCATATTTCATTAGCAGCATTTTGCCTTATTGCTCATGACTTAACATGATTCCAAGATATTCAGTGGCCTGTGTGTTAAACAACAGAAAACTCTTTCTAAAAATAGTCAAAATCTAAGTGATACATAGAAATAATACATAATAATCTTTTATTTGACAAACAGCCACTGTTTCTTGAACGGTTCTGATAACTGACTATTACTTGGAGACATCAGAGGGCAAGATTTAGTTTCAACATGCAAATTATTGGCTTAGTATTTATTTGAGGCTGTCATGTTCAGATGACATGATAAATGCCAAGACAGGGCAGTATATGCAGGATTGCTACTTAATCTATTCTCATTGCAATCCTCACAATTAAAACACTTTAGTACTCCTCATTTGAGCAGTGTATGAGCAGTGCTTGAAGCCTGCTGTGTACCCCACCTGCTATTAGCTTCCTTCACATCTTCACGCTCAGGCAGCCACCCCCAGGCTCCATGATCCAGCAAGAGAGAAATTAATGCGGGGCACAGCAGGAACCTCTGCTCCCAGGATAGAACAACTGTTTGCCCTGATGAGATGGTGCCTATGCCCTGATTTTCATCATACATTTTGAGTTTCACTCCTGAGTATATGTTAGGTGCTAAATGATTCATCTTACTGTTATCATTGCAATAAATAATAACGGTTATAATTAATTAATAATTTATCACCTTCCAATCTAACGTTAATAAATGCCCATTGAGGGAGTCATTATTAGTCCCATTTTATGAATGTGACAACAAGCTCAGGGTGTATAAATAACTCCATCCAGTGAAAGCACCTAGAAAGTCATGGAGCCTATTCTCCAACTCTGTTCCATACAGAATCCATTTTTGAGATGTTTCTGTTATACTGTTGAGGTAAACAGAGCAGCAACATGAAAGAGGAGAGAAGGAGGGATTAAATATGTGGTTCAGTGAGGAAAGGGAGGAGGGGACTATGGTCAGAACAGGAGACACTGGGTCCACTGGTCTGGGGTGGATCTTGCTTACACACTCTTTGCTTTTTGATTCTGGATTCTTCCTTTTCAGGTGCCTCATTACCTAAGCATAATAACAACTCTAGAAGTTGCATCTCTTTTTAAAAAACATTTTTAGGCCACTAATATACCTTATGGTAACTTCAGTTACATCATAGTAATTTGGGGTTTCTTGGCCCCAACAGACACCATCTGGTTTTGAAACAGTGGTATACGACCTCCAGGTCACTTTCCCTTAGGAAATTCCTCATTATCTGATGGCTGGTTGCTAAGTTAAGGACAATTTTCATACTTTCTGTTCTAGTCATTTTTGTTGTGGTATCTCAGCTTGTATAAAGAGGAAAATACCTCTTATAAAACACACAGGTTCAATCCAGCAACAGAAAATCTTCCTCAGATATCAAGGGCAAAAACAAGCTGATAGGTCAGGAAGAATGGAGTAATTCAGACCATAGTTTAAGACAGATTAGGTGGACCCATGGTGGAAGCATAGAGAATAACTGAAACAGAAGGGGACTTAAACAGAAGAGAGATGCTCTTCTTGTTTTCAGTTTCCTCTTTGACTAAAGGAAGTGATGAGAATGCTGTAAGCTTGGGCATAAAGGAGGGCTGAGAAAGCTTTGCGGAATGAGATGGATGGTAGTGTCGTGACTCCACAGTGAAATTATGAATTAGTCAAGTTGAAGGGCAAAGATGACAAAAGCCTTTTGCCAATATTATTTGATCTTATGGTTTCATTAAGGTTCCTGCTAATTATGTACATATTCTCCCATTTCAAGCTCCAGGAGAATGGACTCACTATACCCTTATGTAAAGGTCATTGTCCTCTATTTGCTCATCACCTTTAGTAGCCATCATTTCTCCTGCTTTTCATTTGGGTGTGAAAAACCCCAAAGCTCTCCTATCCTCCATCTCTTTTTGTTAACCACCAGTCCTTATGTCACTCCTGAATTCCACACAATTTCATTAAAAGGAAAGGAAAAAGAAATAACCAATAAACTCTGTGCAGATTGGCTGGCTCCCTAGACTAGATGGTTCAATACAGCTCTTGGCTTAGACACCAGTCTGCCAAACACAGTCTGTTTTCAAGATTCCTGGATTCCTGAACACTTTCAAGTCCAAGAGAAAGTTTGGTCTGTACTTCACCCAACTCGATTGCTTCTCTGTGCCTCTCGCTGAGGCCTGAGAAAACTCACTTGCCCAGACTCCATTTTCAGCTTGTGTGACTAAGCTGTGTCTTTCTCCCTATAAGGTTATCCTGTCCCTTCCTGCTTCTCCGTTGTTGTCATAACTTTGCTTGGCCAATGACCCCAATACGACTCCATCCTATTCTATATGGGGAAGTATGGGGATGCCTTCAAGGATGTTATGGTCCCATTTGTTTCCACTCTAAATGGCCTTGAAATGCTCTTCCCTTTGATCCAGAACGTTGAGGCCTCTCTCACTCCCAGATTCCCTTGGTAGATTATTTTGCTTCTTCTTTTCTGTTTTCTATGTAAGGTTCATTCCATTTTTTACTTTAGGAAATTTAATTTCCTTGTAAGTCTGGATTTTTTTTTCCCACTATACAGATACTGAATACATTCAGAATGGTTGAGAGTTTTGGAAGTTAGTTTTTCAGAGAAATAGGTTTTCATTTACTTTTCTATTTGTTTGTGTTACTAGGATTAAACCCAGGGCAGCCCTAGATTTTCAATTTTGTTCTGACTTCAAGAAATGAATTTATCCTAATATTAAAAGTAATATAGTAATAAAAAGCATAAATAGAAATACTAGCCAGATGTTCTAAGAGACAGACCAGGCAAGTATAACACAGCAAAGGTCATGGGGAATCTCAGCAACAAAGGAATTCTGTGTCATTTAAGGCACCTGAGCCTGCAACTCTTCTGCTGCTGAGACCATGCCAGAGGCCTGCAAAGACAGACTGGGTAAGTAGGGCACTGTGGAGGTATAGCAGTAAGTCTGAACAAGAAGGGAGTTAGGTGCAATTAAATAGTGATTGGGCCTGCAGCTCTTCTACTACCAAGGCAAGGCCAGAAAGCCTTGGAATCTTCATTTCTTTGTGGAGCAACCTGGTCACAACTGTTCTATGTGGAAGAGTCTCCAGAGATACCACCTACTTCTTTGTGAACACAGAATAAGTGCAGCTGTGGTACCAGAACCTAGACAGAGTCATTTAGTGAGTTTCTTCACCTCATCAAAGAAAACATTCACTAAAAGAGTAAGGGAACCCTGTTGATGATAGCCATTGGTGAACTGTGGAGTCAGATGTACCTGCATGATCCTGGACTCTTGCAGAGTTCAAATCTGTAGGATTTGATGAGCTCAACTCAGGCCATATACTCAGAACTTAGATAAGGGACAATGGCTGTCTCCTCCTGACTAGTGTTCTTAGCTCTGTTTATTGTTGATATTGTTGCTGTTATTCTTTTCTTTCCTTATTCTGACATAATTTTTTTTCATTTCTCTATTCTTCTAGTGCCGATTGTGTCCAAATTTTCAGTTTTCTTTCCTCTCAAGTGCTCTCATTTTTTAAAATAAATTCTTTATTGATACGTTTTATATACAGCTCACAATCACATTCAACATTGGGGAATTTGTGCCAGTATATGATACAAGTTAATTCTCATTTTTACCCATATCCCTACCCACCCCACAAACCCCCCACCTCTTATATACATGTGTTTCTTTCTTTCCAAAGCATATTTATTCTTTCCCCTCATTACTTTTCCCTACCACCTTCCCTTTGAATATTTCCTATTTCACAAAATCTATCATACATTCTAGAACTCATTAACATCTATGGGCTCTCATACCAGAGAAAAGATATGGTATCTACATATCTTTGATCTATTTATTTCAATCAAGTGCTCTCATTTTTATAGAAGAGGGAAAATAGTTTCCTATTTGCCATCTGCTGCTAGATACCTCTATTCTCCTCTTCTTCTCTCACCATCTCCTGTCCTCCAGTCAGAATCAGTATCTAGAACTAAAAGAGTTTCAGTCTTCCCTAATTTCTCTTCTTTCTGTATGATTATAAGAGGGTGTACAAAATCTCTAGCGGTCCTGTGGTTCTTAGTCAGTTCTGTGTTATGTATATCCATTTAGCTACTGTTGTCCTCTGGCATCTATAAGGTTCTCAAGGTCTGTGTGACCTTTATAAATCCTCTAGCTTTATTTCTAATCATTTGCTTTCCTTCTATAGCCTTACCTCCACAACTCCCCAGTGACCTTTTATTCCCAAATGGTACTGCTGCTACATTTAAAGACCTGTACATTGGAAACACATTTCTGATTAATTCTAAATTTTGGCATATGGTCACAGGGGTGACTCATGAGGTTAAAGGTTTCAGAATAGTAATTGACAGGGCTTTTTATTTCCTTTACTGTGTTCAATAATGTTGATGATACTGACCACACTATGTCAACAAAGATAATGTAATTGTTCTGTTCAAATACCTCCCATGGTGTTCCAGAACTGAGAATTCTTAAGGGCCATCACAGATGCAAGGTGGATAACCCAGGAAGTAGCCATCTTCTGAGGTATCCACATATTAGGAAGAGAGAGACTTGCAACAAACATTGCCAGGACACCAGGCAAGGAATTAAACAAATAATACAGCAGTGACAATAGAATAGAAAGAGAAAAATTTCAAAAGCCTAGGCACAAAGATCATCACCACAGGGGAATCCAGGGAAAAGGAAAATGGAACAAATTGAAGCTCATTCACCATTGAAGCTCAATCACCAGGACTCTCTGAGATGGCAACAAAAGCAGATCTAGTAAAATGGAAATCAGAACTGATTTCTGAGATGAAAACAGAGATACTGTCCACAGTGAATGATATGATTAATAATACTAAAGAAGCAATCAGAGTCATGATAGAATCTGAGATAACAAAAGCAATGTCACCTTTTAAACAGCTTCAGAGTTCCAGGTGGTTAAAAATGAGAACAAAAGTTTGTGAAGTAGAATGGATGAAGCTATGTACCAAATTTCAGACCTAGACAACAGAATCATAGTCAGTGAACAAGAAAGACATAAATTTACAGAAAATAGCAGGAGACCATGAAAAATCAAACCATCAGCTCCTAGACGATTCAAAGAAGAATAACATAAGACTGATTAGAGTCACTAAGGAAGCAAGAGACAGTGCAAAAGACATTATAAAAAAAAACTGTCCACAGAGATAATGGCAGAAAACTTCACAGGAAAAGGAAAAGAACTGAACATTTAGATAAACGAGGCATGTAGGACTCTAAATGGCCATGATATAAAATAATCTAGACCTAGGCATATAATATCAAGGTTACAGATATCCAACAAAAGAAGGAAATACTAAAAGCAGAGAAAAGAAATAAACTGTATACAAAGGTAAGCCCATCAAGATCACAGCAGACTTTTCAACCCAAGCATTCAAAGCAAGGACAGCCTGGAGTGAATAACTTCCAACTAGATTGATGTATCCCACAAAACTGATGGGGACTTAGGACACTTCCATGACAAAGAACACCTGAAAATAGAAACCTGCATGCCAAAACATTCTAAAGAATATCTTGAGGGAAAAAGTGAAAGATACAAACCCATGAGACCACCCAACTGGGCTGGACAAGAAACTGAATGGAAAAGGGCAAAAGGAAAAAGTAAAAGAGCCAAGAACAGGAAAACATGACAGCTCTAAGTCTGTCTGTATCAGTCATAATCATTAATTTCAACAGACTCAAATGGGCCAATTAAAAGATGCAGACTGGCAGAATGGATCAAGAAGCAAAATCTTACAGTCTGTGGCATATAAGAAACACACCTGATTCAGAAAGAAAGCCATAGACTGAAAGTAAAGGGATGGAAAACAATTCTCCATTTGACTGGAAACTGCAAAAAAGCAGGAATGGTTATCCTATTTGAAGACAAAATAGATTTCAAACCAAAACAATTAAAAGAGACAAAGAATGTCATTATATTCTATAGGGAACAATCCAAGAGAAAGAAATAACAATCATAAATATTTATGTTGTGTGGGGAGCAGACCCTGCTGGAGGAGACTTTTCAGGCCTGGAGATCTGCACTGGGTGCTGCACCAACTAGCAGTTGCGAGATCTGCACTCTGCCAAACAGTGCTGCCCAGCTCCCAAGATGATCTGCGACCTCTGGATCGCTGCATTGGGATGCCTGACTGAGAAGGTAAATGACCTCTGACTTGGACCCCTGACCGCTGTTCCTCAGGTTGGCTACTTGTTGTTTTCCTTCCTGTTCCTGTGCAGGTTCTGACTAAATTTGAATAGAGTTAATTGTGTGCTAGTTGACATCCTTCTCCTGTTTGTGTGCTGATTTCCTGGGTGTTTTGTTCCTGTTTTTCTTCTCTTTTAAGAAAAAATGTAACCATTTTTGAGGCCATGTTGGCCCTCTGAA
>PVIC010039354.1:0-17149 GCA_004025085.1 Thryonomys swinderianus
ACCTAGGGCCTTACTGAGCTACACCCCCAACTTTTTTTTTTTTTTTTTAATTTTGAGACAGGGCTTTGCTAAGACGCTGAGTTCACAGGGACTATCACTGAATTTGTGGTCCTCCTTCCTCGGGGTCCCAGAGTATTGTGACTAAAAGACTTCCAACACCCATCTTTTACACTAGCCCCAGGATTTAATCTTTCCCAACTCTAAGCCATCAGAACCCCCTAACTTGTTCAGTTCTATTGGCAAACTTTCCTTGTGTTTGTGACACCTGCTTCTAGTGCGTGCAGAAGATCTAGGTTCCGAGATTGGGGCCCCTTGGAAGTCCCAGAGAGCCCGGTGCACAGCCAGAGTTGGAGCTGAGCAGGAAGTGTTCACAGTGTGTTACATGCCTGATAGATGCAGTGCCAAGGGAGATGTGACTGTAATGTCCAGGGCAAGCACAGGAGCAAGAACTGTCATGCGTGGCTGTTAAGACTGGGAATTGGGGCAAGAGTTTGAAAGACTGGTGTCTGTCTTTTATTTCCCCACAGCGATCCATTCAGCATAAACAGCAGTGGTTCAGGACCACCCTCGGACACCAGAATCTGCAGATGCTTTGGACCCTGTATCCAATGGCATGTAACCCCACATAGTCTCTGACATAGTTCCAGTCATTTCTAGATTATTCGTAATAACTAGCCCAGTGTCAGCGCTGTACAAGTACGGGTTACACGGTGTTGTTCAGGAAAACTGACAAGGGCCAAGGTTTGCGCTGGTCGGAACGGGCACGGTGATGGCTTGTTTCTCACCGGGGGTTGGTTGAATCTGCAAAGCGCAACTCCAAACCCGGAAGACCATAGTGTGTTCAGGAGGGGAAGGTACGTGGATTTCTCCCACCCTGGTTTCAGGGCTGCAGGGTTTGTGACTTCAGCGGGCCCCCCTGGCAGGACTGGCAGCAGCCGCAGGATTGAGACCCATCTCCGGGCCGCCGGCTTCCTCCCCCTCTGCTCGCTGCCGGGAGAGCCTCCTGTGCACAAGTGCACCCATTCAGGGGTCGCTTCTCATCTGAATAGTCGGGGAGCAGTGTTGGCTTTCAGAACCCGCCTAGTTGAGATGTCACCTCCCTGACAGTCAGGCCCTTAGGCCCAGAGAGAAAATCACAGCGTGGTCCTCCCTTTCTTAAATTTTCCCTAACAATTAACGCCACGCTAACTTGACACCCTCTTTTCCTTGTTTGGCTTTGTAAACCCTGCTCCTTTTTTCCTATTAATTCCAGACATTAATATTTTCTTTCACACAACTGCCGCCATTCACCCGTGAAACAGTTTGAACATTATGTAGCTGTCAAGATGCCTGGGGATTACCCAGTATGCCTTGCCTGTGAGAAAGTGACACCACAGAGGCCGAGTTGTGAGATGTTTATTTTGAGAGTATGCTGACAGGCATGAAGCCGGATCCCAGAGTGGCAATTTCATTTAATTAAAAGGCTCTTTTTATTATAGTTTTCTCCTACATATATATACCATATATATATATATATATATATATATAGTATGTATGTATGTATGTATGTATGTAGGTATGTATGTATATCAGAACAATGGTTAAAGTCTGCCTAGCCAGAGGTGTTCTCTTTTGCCCCTGCTCTGGTAAGGGGACTGCGGTGGGCAAAGGGCTAGGTAGAGAATTCATTGAATGGCTGAGAATGCGTTTAATTTTACTCTCTTCTCCACAACCACTGCTTGACGTGGGGTGTGTGTCTGTCCATCTTTAATTTATTTGTGTGTAAAATCGGTAGCTTGGCCATCCTCGAACTTTTAAGGGATCGGAACGGTGCCGTGGTGACCCTGCGCAGGTGAGCCTGCACCCTTTTGCACGGGGGTGACGTTACTTAGGAAACCCACCGCGTTCATTTCCAGTGAGTTCCTTCACACTGGAGCTAGAGGACAAATGAGGACAGCCGTTCACGAGGAGGGTCACAGGCTTGGTCTGCGGCACAACACTCGAGCTGAGTTTGGGAGAGAGAGAGACAGTAGGAGTCTGGGGGATGGGCCTTCGTCAGTGGGAAATGGGTCTGCAGATAGAGCGGGGTGGAGGGAGAGAGGGGGTGAAGGAGAAAGGGGAAGAATGGAGACACAGGCAGGCACCAGCTCTCCAAAATGATCGTAGGTATTCTGTCTGTACTGCGAACCACAAGAAATTAATAATGACGTCTATGGGTGATACTGGCCTGGCTTGAGGATCCGAAATGCATTTCAGCGAACCTTCTGGGAGCCTGCTTTTGGGCACTTCCGAAGCTTTTGGGATGGGTCGGTAATGAAGCCGGCTGTTCGTCTTTGTTACCTAATGACAGTTGTGTTTCAAAACGAACCACATCACCCCCCAAACTGAATTATTTTGGGAGCACTACCCAGCGGCTGTCACTTCTCTCCTCTTGCATTACGCATTTAAGTGTGCCTTTTAATTCAGCGTTCCCAGGTCCGAGTGAGCAAGCACACCCATGGCACTGGAAGACGCTCCACACACAGGCGTGTACCACACGGGCTTCATACATAATTCATGCATTATGTTTGGAGGCCTATTTTTTTTTTGTAATTGTTTCAGTTGATCTGAGCGCTGTGGAGGCGGATCTGCCGTGGGCCCTTCTCTCTGCTCTGAGCGTAGTAACTGCGGGGACGTCTTTCATTCCTTTCGGCGTCTGCTTCAGAGCTCCGCAGGAGGAGCCGGGCGGGTCACTGGTGTCAGGGCTGAGGCCAGCGGAGGCCCCGTGGATGCGGAGTTCAGCTGGCTGCGAACAATGTCCGCAGCCGTCCTGCAGGGGCGGGGTCAAGAGAGAACGGCGACTCTGTCGGTTTAATCTCCACGCCCCCCCCACACCCCGTTCGAGTCTGAATCCCACCGCCCCATCTTTTGAGCCAGTGACTCCAGAGATGGATTTATTATGATTATATTTTGAAGTGTGGCCTTCTGTTGGATCAGGCATCTGGCTAAAAGCCTGCAGATGGCTTCTTTCCCCCTTCATGGGCCCTGCTTGCCCTCCACGGCATGGGCTTCTCCCCGGGATTCCTGACACTGATGTCATTTCTTGATTTTTTTTTTGTGGGTAGCAGAGGGGCGACACCTTCACAATGCAACAAAGCTCAAGGAGCCCGTTTCTATTCTACGAGTGAAGGCAAAAAGGAATTAGACATCTACCCACAAAATCTCTCATTTCTTTCTCTTCCACTCCCAGGGCCTTCGATCTCTGCGCAGGGAGGCCTTGGTTTGGGCCGAGATCAGCAGATAGCAATCTCTACGCGAGGGAGAGTCCAGGCTTGTGTGTGGACTTACAGTTCAGTCTTGTTCTCTTTTTCTTTTCAAGGCACGAGTGATCCCTATGTGAAATTTAAGCTGAATGGGAAGACACTGTACAAAAGCAAAGTCGTATATAAGAACTTGAACCCAGTGTGGGATGAGATCGTTGTGTTACCAATACAGAGTCTTGATCAAAAGCTGCGTGTGAAGGTAATCACAAGACAGCTTCAAAATCTATTCCTTTATTGCAGTTCTTTACCTTTTCAGCAATTTCTCTCACGGCCTCTTAAGAAGGTACTTGCCACAGTTAGTTCTTTCATTGTTTTTTCAAGGACTCTGTTATCAATATTAATTATACAGAAGGAATTCTGCATTACAGTTGAAACTGTATGTCTCAAGTCAATGCAATATGCTCTGTAGAGACAGAAGAGTGAAAATATCTCCACTGACTGTATTTAAACTTACTGAATGTGGAAGAATTATTACCAGTAGTGCCGTGGCGACATGTACTAAAGCCTTTCTCATTAGGAACAACTTTATATTTAATAGAGCTTCAAGCTACCAGTGTGAGCACCAATTGCTCTACCATCTGGGTTAAAACTGCATGAGCTGAGTGCAGAAGGGGAGAATATTTAACAAATTTCTATTTAATGGGCAGATCTGCTCACCGTGGAAAATACTAAAGTTTAATGAGAGACCATTTAAACTATAGAGAGCGGTCCATTGTGCACAATGTTTTAATGCATGTGAATCTTGCCTTAAAAGTATTTTCTGCTGCTATTGTGGGCCATGCTGTGCAACACGGGCAAGATTAGACAAGTCTGTCCTCTTTGTAGCCTTGGCTACGTTTCTGTTTAACTCTACAATGAATGATGGATTTCAAGTTTCCAAACTTTTTGTATCTGTTAGTAATTGGTAAATGTGTTTAGTTTACCTTATTTGTGTGTGATTGGCCTCTGAACTTTTTGTAGGTATATGACCGAGATTTAACCACATCTGATTTCATGGGTTCTGCATTTGTTATTCTCCGTGATCTTGACCTGAACAGGTATTGTACTTTTCCCTTTCAGTTATCATTGATGAACCGTGGAATGATCTCAAAATGTTGCTAGTTGGTCCATCTTGGGATCAAATAACAAAACAAGTGAATGAATGAAAGAGTACTTTAAAGTGTTATTATAACTATGTATTTAAGATTTCTGTTTTACTTGCCAAATATATTATTTAGATACTGTCTTTTATAATGTATTCTAAACTATGTTTTGGATTTTCCACTTCCATTTGCTAATACTCAGGTTCGTTAACCTAACATACAGGAGATATTTACGTTTTATTTGGGTGGTGGGAGCCAGAGGAGTTAACCAACTGTTGAATTAAATGATGCCAAACAGTTTCTCTGCTCTCTATTTGGTTGGTTTATTTTTCACTAAACTTGGTGCCTTTTTAGTATTGTGTCTCATCCTTATCCAGAAAGAGAGGACTTCTACCACAAACTCCTGGTATATTCTTAAGACTGCGCCATACTGCCACATGCTAAAATTATCTGCTGCTTTTATTTTGTTTGCAGAACGACTGAACATATTTTAAAACTGGAAGATCCCAACAGTTTAGAAGAGGACATGGGAGTGATTGTGTTAAATCTGAACCTAGTAGTAAAACAAGGGGATTTCAAGAGACATGTGAGTATAAGCCTGTTGCTCTTTTAAAAGTTCTCCATTGTGATTGTCTTTTGGATACTAGTCTAGCAGACAGCTGACATTTTTGTAATTATTCTTTTGGAAGAAATACTATTTGATAGACTTAGAGTTTACCTCTTGACTTTGCACATCCTTTCCACTGAAATACTAGAAAGAAAATTCATTCAGGAATTCTGTTTTGGCTTGGGATATGGCAGTATTGCTAGTATTAAAACTTACGTGTGGTAGAGGATTTGCTTATATCGATCACTTGAAATACCTATTCCCCAAGTGATAAAGTTTCTATTTAGTATTTTTTAGGTCCTAGATGAATTAGGTATTATTTAGTCAAGAAGAGCTGTTAATTATTGAATTGTATGTTATTGATGTGACTGAATATACATCTTTAAGTACTGTGATTTCTTTTTCATCTCCCCTTTAAAAATTTTTAGCTACTAAATATTCCATTGGGAGTGCTTTCAGGAAGGTATAAATTTTAATGCACCTTGGTCTCTTGCACGGAAATTCCTAGTTAATCCACTATTCACAGAAGGATTCTGTGATATCAGGAAAGCGTTAGACTTTGTCCAGATATGAACTAAGCAGTTCTTGTGTACAAATATGTTATTATCATTTATCTCATCATATATTAAAGAATTATATATTATAATTCCACATAGTATAAAAAGTGAAATCCATCTTTAATTTTAACTTATCTGAAAGGCATTTTAAAAGCCAACTGAAATATTTACTTGAGAAAGAATAAGATGTATTACAACTCCACATGTGTGAAAGTGAGAGTGAAAATCTGAAACCTGGTTATAAATTAAGCTTCTAATAATGCTTCTTGAATTCAAACAGGGCAGATAAGGGGGATATTCTACATTTTGACATCATGAGTGTCACTTATTTCTAATGAAAATAATGACTGGTTTACAGAAGCTAATTTAAAGAAATGCCAACTCTGGACTGCAATATTTCAATTGACAGAGGACCCACTGAATAATTATTTTTAATTTGAAATCCTTACTTATGAGAATTTACTTCTTGACAACAACAGAATAAAACTCAATTGATTATTTTTAAGGAAACATGGCTGTTTCCACTTGTCGCTTTAGCCAAACCAGTTATTTTGATGTGAAAATGCCTTAAATAAATGTTGAATGTAAACTTGTATTTTCCACCATACAGCAGAGGGGGGTTATTCTTTAGCTTCCCTTGAGTCATCACAGAATCGCTGCTATAGCTGTGACTCTGGGTTCCATGTCAGTGTTTCCAGAGGTGGATGCCAGGTTAAAATAATATGTCATACAGAGGTATTGTTTGCCATGTGGTCGAGCAATTACTAGCCACCATTCTCCAATGTCTTACGTATTTAAATGGCCTTTGTAAAGTTGGATACTTTCCCTATGGAAATAGTTGCATGCTTAAACGACTATACCGGGTCATGTGTAGCAGTCACACTGGCTCTTAAAATACATGTCTATATTGCCAAATTTGCAGTTTTAAAGTAATGACATTTTAGTTTCCACTTACTTCAAATTGCAGAGCACATAATACTAGGTGAAAAAAGAATTTATTTTTGTAAAACATCTCATATCTTTTCACAGTTCCATGAGTGTCCACAGTTCTCATTTTATGTAGCTTGACCCTTTTAAAAAATTGACTCAATTTCCTGTATTGAAGGACTTTTCAGACTGTTTATTCAAGGTGCTTCTTGCTCTTTGTGAGTCTGGCAATAGTGTGGTGTACAGTGCATTTATTTTATTATATTTTATATGTTCTCATGAAGATATTTTACAGATAACCCTGGCTACTCTCATTTGCTCAGATTGGTAGCTCTTCTTTTTTATATACTTGGTCAAATTATAACTAAAGAATAATTAGTTGAACAGTAATTTATTCTGGGCCATATGTGGTTATTCAATTTACAGTACATATCATGGGTCCTTTGGGTATGATAGATGTATAAAGGCATTTGTTCTTTTTATGGAGTTTAAGTAACCATTTAAAGGTATTTTTGTATTAAGTTTTGAAGTGAGAATAGCATTTGTGACAGAGAAGATAGATTGCTTGATTAACATTTTTTATAGATGTCCATTTAAATGTATACTCTCGTGGAGAAATTTCAGTTGAATTCTCAGTTTTGTACCCATTTTTATTTCCATTCTTACTGAAGCAGATAGTCTTTGGTGCTCAGGAACCAAACTAACACAAATCTTCTGTGCATCATTTCTCTGAACTTAGCTTCCATTGTACAGACACGAAAGCACAGTTAGAATGTGAGGCACTGGCCAGAGAGCTGACAGACAGACATGGTTTTTTTTTTTTTTTTTCCTGGAACAAAATAAGGTTATAATTACAATTATGGCTTCTGTCATAAAAGTTGCATGGGTTTGAAGCCAGTAATGTGGTCCAGTCAAATTCACAGAATTATTTAACCTCTCCTGGCTACAGTTTCCTCCTGTGTGAAATGAGGCTAAGAAGAAGATCTCCCATTTGGTCATGAAAATTAAGAGTGATCAAGTACGGTGCTTGGCATGCAGCAGAGATATTCAATACATGTTAGTGCAAAGCATTGCATCAGCAAACAGCCATTTTCCATAAAAACTCTTTTACAATTATTATATAACTCAATTTATTATACATCAAAGGCCCCCAAGTAGTCCTATACACCTGTAAGATGATAACTAATTTCATTGACTGGAGAGGGTGAAAATATTTCTCACTGTGATGGAGAAATACCAGAAAAAAATTTTAACACCTTGGTTATAGTATTTGTAACTAAGTTGAATGGAGAATTCCGTGCTCACCATTTCTCCAGAGGAAGTATTATTGATGAAGAATATCTTCACGTCATTTCTGTTCTGAAGTTCCGAGTTGCTGGTCAATGAAATCTAAATGGATTTCCCTCAAAGCCTATTTATTTGTGGCTTCTAGTTCAGCAGGACAACACACTGCCACAGTGGATAGGTCATTTACTTAAAGATTTTTTTGTTAAGCAGCATATTAAATGAGGGCTGCTCGATTGGGTTCATAATGGAGCTGTAATCCCCCAAATTTATATAAGTTTTAACAAGCAGTTAGCTCGTTAACCAGCCAGAGTAAACCTCTGCAGGGGAGGACAGGAGTAATGAGAGGATTTTGCTCAGAGAATTTTAATTGTAGATGAAATTCAGCATTATTACTTGACAAAAGAGACATGAGCAGAGAGCAGAGGTGGCGTTGCTTGCTGTTTACAAAATTTTTCTTCCTCTCTTGGTGATATTAACTTATTTTTCTTAACTGAGCAATGGTAATTCAGTTTTTCTCCTGTATTTTGAATATTGGCTATTGAATATTTAATCTATGAAGGTAAGTGGAATTATTTTAAACTAAGAAAACAAACATGAACTCTCAGTGGACTGAATGTCACTAACGTTTTTATACTACTATCCAAATATTTCAAAACAGTAGAAAATTAGCATTCTATACTTCTAGGTATAAAATTATAATGTTTCAAGGTAATCTTAAAAAGTATATATACTTCTAGGGGTTAAACAGATTTATCTGTTCTTGCCTTTGTATACTGAATACTTTGGGAAATTGTATAACACAACCACGTCAGTATGATTTTTCTTTGTTCCTCTTTTCTTCCTTAAATGGGCAGTTTGGGCAACTTTAGAAAATAGGTGTCAGTCACTGAATACAGTCTGCATCTTATCACCCACTATAATTAATGCTTTTTTAAACAATTCTATTTCTCTGTTTCATTTTGTAATTTTCACCGTTCAATGGATGGAATCTGTAGCGCTGGTCAAATCGGAAGCGGTTAAGTGCTAGCAAGGTAAATATATTTGTTTTCTTTTCTTTAGATTATTTGGCTAAAATTTTATCTTTGTAGCAAAAACAAATGTGTACCCAATTGATATTTTCCAACCTTTACTTGTCACGGTGGCCTGAGTTACTAACAAATAAGAAAAATAGCAACTTTCCTTGAAAATTTCATTAAGTGAAAGGATAGCCAGATATTTGAAATTAACATGTTTGTGTGATAACATTTTATATGTACCATCCATGTACGAACTTTATACTTCACTAAGCTTGGCATATTTAGAGTGTAGCATGTTAGGGTTAGTTCCCAGGGAAGCATTTTATGTTAGGTGGAAACTACCATGAGTATTAGAGGGGCAAAAGAAAGACTGAGAAGAATATGTCTTTTTAAATTTTCCACAAAAAAAGTCATTAGAATTTAAGGATTTCCTCGTGCAGTAGCAGTGGTTATTTTATGGTTAACATCTTTTTAATCAGTTAAACAATACTATCTAATTTGTAAAGGTACAGGCATACCAAGGTTGAAGTGTTTTCTTACCTTAATAACTTTCCAAGGTACTAAATCAGGAAATTGTACCTCGGGTGTCTAAATGTGAATGTAAGTGTAGAATTATCAAAGCCCAGGAAGTTTTATAGCTTAACAGAGGAGCTATGTTATTTTAAAAGAGAAATGATCAACAAATATTATATTCAGTAGTGTAACATTTTAGGCTATTTATCCAGTGAGTTTTCTTTAGAGACCTGGTGTGTGATGTGTATGCAGTGTGTGTGTGTGTGTGTGTGTGTGTGTATGACAGAAGAGATTGCATGAGATGTTTCTGTGTAGCATGTGTGCCGTGTACAAGATAATACATGCATGTATATGTCCAGTGCTAGTTTCTAACCTCACTGTGCTCTCTTGCCTGTTTTTCTGTAAAATGAGAGGTCTGAAACTGGCAGAACTTCTGGTTCAAACATTTTGTAAAGTGTGTATGTGTGGGGGGGGAGGGTTTGAAATAAAATCTCTTGCTTTTGGAAATCTGAAGGAACCAAAGTTCCAATGCATACCTGCTAAAATGTACGTGTTTTGTATTTTGAACCTTTTCAAAATAACTATGAACAGATAATTTGTTATGCTACAAGTGCACTCCGTTCCTGAGACTCTGATCCTTTGTAGAACTAAAATTAAAAGGTGATAAACAGCAGTATGATGCTGTCTCAAGAATTCCTCCAGTATTTGCTTTATTCCTTTACAGTCACTAGAGGGTAGGAGAGCCTCAGCTCTTGCCACAGAAGGGAGGGCATCCCTTGCTCTCTGATATTACGAGTCTCTGTAACCACCCAGAGCAGTAAAGTTTCCCAGAATGCTTTGGTGAAACCTGACAAAGCAGTATTTTCTCGTTTATTGATTCTGCTGCTGCACTAAAACCCCAGTACTGTACATCAATAACCATCTTTAGTTAGGGAGCTTCGGTCTGTGGAAGAGCACTGGCAGTTTGTGGAAGAACATAAAGGCTAGAAAGAAAAATTGTGAGCTTGGGGAATATTGGAGTCTAGGGAGGAGAGGAGAGGTTATGGAAGAATGGCCAGAGGGGTAGAAAAATCTTGACGGCTTGGATAAAGGCATCAAAAATATGAAGGGAACAGAGGATCCAGAGAGCAGTATTTAGTGCCATATATATATGTGGCATATTTCTGATGACTTTTAATAACAGTTACATTTTTTTTTTTTGCTTCTCAGCAAAAGAGAGAATGTAATAAAGAGGAAAATGAGATAATTTCTAATTTAGCTTATGAAAATAAGTCACACGGAAACTCCATAGACCCTCTGATGAATGCTATAAAAGTAGTTAAAATATCTTTGCTACCTCATCTTTTGGTATGTTTAAACTGTAGTTTCCTCTTCTAGCATTTTCATATTATATTTAATATGTTTGGCATACTTAGCTATGAATATCAAAATTTTAGTAGTTCTAATGGAATATATTATATAAAAATATCATTCACTTTCTGCTTCAATCTGATTCTTATAATGAGAAGTTATTTACAAAATTACTCCTTTTCCCTGAAAGTTGGCAATTTTGCATTAACCCGAATATTACCGAATGGTAGAATTTTTATTGGCTCATCTCCAAATTATTTTCTTTCTATTCTCCCCTAGATTTCAATATTGCAAATATTGAAAAACAGAGATTGCCTCTAAAATTTTAGTTTACAACCAAAGCCTTTAAAAATAAGCATTTAATTGAGGATTAGGCATGTGATTTTATAGGGTCTGGATCAGTATCTTGTTGTCTTTGTGTATTTGCTGTCCATAATATTTGGTGGGAATTGATATATTTCTAAATCTTACTTCTTACTCTTAATCTTTCCAGTGGCTAGAGAAGTGAAAATTAACAGTTACTTCTCATAGCAGTCTAATGGGGGAAGGAAAAACAATTATAAAAATGGAATTCATGAACCACTACTTGTATTCAGGAATTTACATACACTCATGCATACACACACACACACACACACACACACACACACACACACCCGCCATCATTTGAGTCTGTGGGGATGCTATCTCTGTACATGAGGGACCCTTTCATTTTTACTGATGTGAGTCCATACTGTGGTATAGCCCCTCATCTCTTCTGACCAGCTGTTTTATATGTTTATATGTCAGCAATCCAAGATAACAGACATGCCTTACACTAGTGTAACTTGTGTGTGTGTGTGTGTGTATGTGTGTGTGAAACTATTAAAGTAGTGGTGCCAATCTATGGCTTAATTTTCTTATTTCAGTTTTACTTCCCTTCTCTTACTACAGGGGCTGGCCTCAGCACACTGCTCTTCCTCAGACTAGATCAGTTGGCTTCATACAATGAGGGCATTTTGCACAGGCGGCCTGTTCCTTGTACAAAAACTTAAATTGAAAGAGGATGGTCTTATTATTAATGTATTAGAAGAAAGCTCTGTCATCTATACACTAGCCATCTAGCCATCCATTCACCATCCCTCCATCCATCCACTGTCCGTCTGTCCATCCATCATCTTTGTTAACCTGATGTATGGCCAGAAGCTAAATGAGAACCAAAAGGGAGTTTTATGATCGCTTTGTATAGTAAAATAGTTTGAGGTTAAAAGGAACAGGTTAATCAGGAATAGATATCTGACCACCTATTTCCAGAGGGATACCTCTCTCCCAGCAGCCCAAAAATTTGGAGAACCGTGTACTTAGACAGTAACATAGGAGGTATGATAGAAAGATACAGTGGATATTTAAATTAAAACAATTTTATTGGAGCAAAAGACACATGATCATTAATTCCGCACTCATTTCAAACACACTTGTTCCATCATTCTTGCCACTTTCTGAAGCAGTTCTGGAAGTTCTCTTTTGTGGGTCTCTGTCGTTGCATTCTCTTGGATGCCTCAGCGTCCTGAAGATTGGAAACATTTAACTTTTGTGTCATTTTGACTTTGGGGAAGAAATAGAAGTAGCCAGGGGGCTCTTGCCTTGCTGTTCCACAGTGCCTGAGACCAGCGTTCACTGTATGTTTATCGAAGGAAAAGTAAGTGAAGGAACCATGGTAGTATAAATCACGTGGCATGGAAAGGATTCCAAATTCCTTGCTTGAAATCAATTTGTTTTTAAAATATGACCCTGGACCAGCCACTGCTGGAAATTGTTAGAAATGAAAACTTACTGACTCTCATCTTAAACTTCTTGAATCAAGAACTGTTGAAAAGTGGCCAGGCAGAGTGACGTATTTCAGTAAGCCCAGCATTGTGGGAGGCTGAGGCAGGAGAATCAAAAACTTGAGCCCAACCTGGACAACTTAGTGACTTAGCAATAACCTATCTCAAAATGAAAAATAATGCTGAGTGTGATGGTGCTCAAGCAGATTGCAAGTTCAAGCCCAGCCAGGGCAACTTAGTGATTTAGGAAGACCTTGTGCCAAAAAGAAAAATTAGAAAGTAGGGAAGGAGATTCTAAAGACATACCTTCATGTGGATTCAGTCCTCAGAACTATAAAATAAGACAAAGGGGAAAAAAAAACACCCTGGGAAGGAGACTCCACAGTCTTGCCCTGCAGAAGGTTCTGAAGTACATTCATGTTTGAGAGCCATGAACTTGCACTAGAGAATGAAATGGGTAGTGGGAAGAATGGGTGCCAGGGCCGGAATTATAAGCAAGGGCTGGCCTCGGGGGTCAGTGCCTTGTGAGGTGCTGGGACTCAGTTAGAATCAGGGCGTGATGAGGTGATCCACAGGGTGCAAAATATACGAATCCACTTGGACTCAGATGCCAGCCCTGTGCTCCCAGTAGCCTCACAGTGGACCAGCCACCCGTGGCTTCTCTTTCCTTCTGTTCAGGACATGAGTGCTTCTGCAGCCCTTTGAGTAAAGAACTGAGAACCAAGACATAAAAGCCAGAAGAGCACAAAACCCCAGAAATACTAGATGACAAATACTATTGCATATGAGCATAGAATCTACACTTTCTAGAAGTCAGGACAAAAACAGAACCTTCCCAAATCACGTGGCTTTCATTTTCCCTTTTTTTTTTTAATAGTAGGCAGTACATTAAATGTATTTTTCTGTGCTGTGAGAGCCACTGAACATTCATAGTTCTCATCTATTTATTTACTATTGTCTTAGTCTAATTTTTGTTCTTAAGTGGAAAATTTGATCATCTTCTCTTATAATTTAAAAACATCAAATTTAAGACATAGCTTTTACAGCTCATGCCTTTGTATACGCAGATTATTCATCTCTTTGGAGCAGTGAGTTTTCACGTATGAGTATAAATCTCATCGTCCCTGTACATGCACATGTGGAAAATTTTAAAGGTTTTCTTTGTACCCTTCTGCAAAGAATTTTTGTGTAGTTCTGGAGAATTTATGCCTACTGGCTCCTCTTCAGATGATGTAAAGAAGCTACAGAAAAGGACGTGGACGGGGAGCCTGCTCCTGGCTGTGTGAATCTTGTCCTGTCCTCCTGGTCAGCCGTTGACAAGAAGCAGCAGCCTTCCATGTTGAAAAGGCTTGAAAGGAATATTTCAGCGACACATTTTAGAGACCAAATGTTTTGCCTTAACTTTCAAAGCAATGGTCAGTCTACTCGGAATCTTATTTTACCATTTTTTTTTTCCTTACAAAGTCAGTTGAGTTTTTTACGTGTGTGCATTTGTTTCTGTTGACTTTCCGCAAAGACTTAGGGAAGATAAAGAGAGTCAAGATATGATGCGCTGGCAATATGGGGATACTGAGGCTCTCACACGTCTGTCACCGAAAGGATATATGAAGAGCCCGTAGAGACTTGGCGCCTGTTGGACGGGCCTGCTCACGCTCACCTCTCGCCATCCACACGCTTGGTTGGCAGAGGCGTGTGATGTCTGAGGAAGGACTCTGCTTATGCCTCTGGGGATGCTGGTCAGCAGCTTCGCTCCGGAGCGTGATAGGGCTGAGGGCACCACGGCCCAGGTTGTTACTCCGTGTCCTCCGTCAAGATTCATCCTCTCTCCTCAGCTCCCTGCTGCACTTTTTCTGGAAAGAGACAGAAGGCCCTGTGCTGATGTGACCCTTTGCAACCCTACTGAGAGATGAATTTCTAGAACCCATGTCACTGCCTCCCCAACATGCCCTTTGGCGCATATCCGCCCCCCGCCCCCACCGCGCATGGCACCCTGCTCTGGTCCATTTCTATGCCCCAGGAATGACAGCGCATGCGCTGTTGGGGCACTCCACCGTGAGGTCAGACGTGTCTGCGGATTCCATAGTGAACCTCTCCCACCTCTCTGGAACGAGTAGAAACTCTAGAGAATGTATTTTCCATTTCATTCCCTTTCTTCCCTTCGGTGGACGAACATCATGACCCAGAAATAGAAGAATATTTTCAAGGTTGCTTCGTTTTTACAAAAACCAGCATGTTTATGAGCTGAGCACGATAGTCACTTCCACTGTTAATAACTACCAACCGTGCTTTACATGTAAACCACTTTTTTTCTGTGGAAGAACAATAGGTATAGATCTGAGTGGGCGGGGACCTCGGGGGAAGACAGAGCAGATGAATGAGTGGACATAGAAATAGTAAAAGGTTCCCATCCTTGGGGAGGAAGGAGGAAAATAACAAAACCCTGTTGTACTATATTTTATCTGTTATGTCTGCTGAGGAATTAGGGTCAGGACCTAGAAACTTTGCTCTGTCTCCTGGTGTTTGTTTCAGTTCAAGGGGGGCGAGTTTCCCCTTTGATGGGTCATTTCCTTCTCTCCTTTCACATTCCCGGCTGCATTAAGATGACAAATTTCACTTATAGGTGAGGGCACAGACACAAAACCTGAGCCATTCAGCTAACCGGGGGAGTGCAGATGCGTGGATTTATTGAGCACAGAAAGAGAGCGTTTGAGGTCCAACACAAAACAAAACAAAACAAAACAAATTTGCTAGGCTGGCATCGCAAGAATGCAACTTTTGGCCCCCTTGCCCCAGCTGCAGGGCCTGACAGAGCTGCTTAAGGGTGGAAGAGAAACGTTAACGTAATTAAGAAACTTCTTTCGGGTGCGTCCAGGTACCCAAATATGTGGCAGGCAGACGAAACTTCACTTTAGGAATCAGTTTATAGCTGTGTTTGCAGAAATATTTAGGATGAGGTAAGTAGAAGAGGGTTTCTGTCGGTAGACTCCACATGAAGGACTGTTTTCCTTCTACCCTGCCTTTAGAAGGAGGAAAAAAACCCCACAAAACTTGGAAAGCAAAAGGCACGTCCATCAGATCAAACATGACTGCACTAAATACTAAAATGTTCAAAGTCTGACGGAGATAGATAAAGGCTTTGATGGGAAGTGGATATTTCCCAGGGACATTACAAGCAATAATCCAGATGTTACGGTGTAAGGGAACGAGTGTCCACGGGTGGATCGGGAGCTCCAGCCAAGCCGCGCCTGATACCGGCCTCAGCCGTGCCCTCCCATGCTGTTCCGCCATATGGAACCTATCTCTGGGCCCCCTTAATAACCGGCTTTGGATTCCATTTTCACAGAGCTCATAGAGCTAAGTGGAGCTGTTTTATGGACAAGTTAGATAGAAGCCTTTCCAAGATAAACATCCAATTTGAAATTAGGACATACCACGCTGCAAAATTATTTTAGGGCATATTTCATGGAAGAGCTGCCATTTTTCTTAGGCAATTGCCAGACTGTAGGATGCCCTTTGATCCTCTGTGGACATTACTCCCTTCTTTATAAAAAGGATTTTGAAATAGTTGCAGTGTTTAGGGAGGAATATATCTGTCGGAGCTTTGAAGCATGGCCGTGGGACAGGTCATGCTTTAGCTTGTTGGTTGGCAAGCCAAACTTTTAAGAAGAGAAGAAAGCAGAAAAGGGAATTGTGGCCGGATATATGAATCACAATCTCATTTTAAAGGTAGAGGTTTTGAGCTCATGTGCTTAATGAGCTATATAATAAAGTAAGTCTGTTTTACATCGTGTACACAGCCAAGGATGTATATGAACATGTCCATGTGTCTGTAAGTTACACTGATATATTTTAAGCAAATACAGACCCTTAATTTTAACGATGTTGTAAGCATTTATTATTAAATACATTCTACCGGCAATCTAATTACAAATAAGAGTTAAAAAATTACTCATCATTGCTAGAGATGGATTTTGAAGTTACCTCTTTCCCCATTTGCCTATCTAGCTTTGTCTCAGCACCTACAAAATACGATCTGTGTGTGTGTGTGCACACGTGCATGTGTACATGTATGTGTGTGTGTATGTGCACGCATGCAGGAAGAACATCAGGGGAAAACCTGAATGGAACAGAAGTCTGGATATATTTTTATTTAAAAATATCTACTGTAAAGTTGTCATAAAATGATGAAGAAAACATCTGGTGAGTTGCTGCTGGATCCTTCCGAGTGCTGAGTGATGTGGGCTGCGAGGCGAGCCGTGTAGCATTGGCAGGGTGCTGACACACCGTCTCTGTGATCCATCGAGACTGGTGCCCCCGGACACTGCTGTGTGGATGGTCTCAGAGATCTGGAAGCTACAGTGAGTGGAAGACAGGAGCGAATACCGAGCGTGACACATCCTTTGCTTTACCATGGTGCCCGGGGCTGTTCACCTCCTTTAGCTCATTTATTTCTCCTTTAAATGAGAAAGTCTCTGCTTGTACCATTTCCCTTACTGACCAGAGAATATGAAGGGACTCTTCCAGCTAAATGCAGCGTGTGGAAGAGGTGGGAATCCCAACTTGAGCAGAATGATCTGGAAGACATGTCATTGAGACCTGCAGAGACTGCAACTCTGCAGGGCATTCAGTGACGTTAGGACAAATTATGGTTAATTTTGTTGAGAGTGATCATGTGCGGTGGTTTTAGAAAAACAAAGATGGGTCTCCCTCCCTCCCTCCCTCCC